>BNST01002968.1:0-37100 GCA_019650275.1 Xylocarpus granatum
TGAACCATAAACTTACATGTTTAGTTTCAAGTAAGCCTGTGAGGCAGATCCACACAAGTAAAATAATGAATGTACAAAAAGAATAGCATATGGTAGACTAACTGAACAAGGAACCTCAATTACCTGTTACTTTATATATGTATCAAATAGTGTTGAAATACTAATAACATGCTAAATGTCACAAACCTGTCTCCTTCGCTATTGACAAGACGGTAAGAATTTGTATTGACAGATGGAAGGCCCAATCTCCTCCGTAATTGTATAGCTGCATCAATCCTTCTTTCAAGCAATTTCTGCATGTTCAATGCACAAGAAGGATCCCTGTACCACATTGATTAGTAATTCAACAGCTTCATGAAGCAAATAAACAAAGACAAGGAACCTCTTAATTGAACACACACCTTGTGGCTTCCTCTTCTAGTTGCATAAGTCGAACACAGAACATAGAAACTGAGTTGTACAAGCCCCATGCAATTGGTTTCTCCGTCCCATCAGTTACTAGCACAACATCTCCAGTCCTAGGTGGTGGCCGACCAATTATTCTATCAACTGCTCCACTGTACACCATTGGACTTCCATCCTTGAATAATTGTGTCTTCCCCTTTTTAAGTACAACCTTAGCAACACCTAATGAGGTACAATCAGAATAAGGTTCAGAAATTTAAGTCATAATCCACACAAGATCACTAAAAGTTTCTGTGTAACCAATTTGAAGAAGCTAAGATGAAATCATTCAGCTTCATCTAGAGAGCATCGGGAATTTGTTTCTGAATTCAGTATATCCCATTAATAAATTTAAATAAGCCACAATTGGGAAAGAATCAAATTTCAGTCGCTGAGGAACTGACAAGTCTATTTAATCAATCTAAATGAGAAGTAACAATGCTGCAACTTAGCTATTTTCCTAAGACAATTCAAAAATTTATTCCTTTCCTTTCCTCTTACTTCTCATTTTCCATTTCTACATAACTCATATGATTCAATATATTTCAGCAACAAGATTATTGTGCTTTCAAAAAAAAATTCAAGCTCTTGAGACACCCATCAACAAAAAGGTTGAGATATCCACATAATGTTAAAAAAGAGGAGGGAGTCAATGCATTACTATAATTGTTTTCAGTAAACAATAGATCCATAACGACAATATGCAATCAAAAAAAAAGAAACACTCGTGTGTGTGTGTGTGTGTGTGTGTGCATAGAGAAAGAAAGAGAAACCTTTAGGTCGAGAAGAAATTTCTTGGAAAGTAGAGGCAGCTGGCAACGAAGATAATGATATAGACTTTATCAGCCTAGCTGAAAGTGGTAGCTGCTGCATGTTCTTATTTTTCACCCCGATTAGTACTGCAATTCCTTGAAGACAAAACTCTCAAAGACAGACATATGTCTCTTTTTGGGCCAGGGGCCTGGTAGCCTCGCTGCCTACCCATTAATTAATCGGATGCGTTTGAGACCCAGTTGGTCAATAAATTAGGTGAGATAGTGAGTCTTTTCATTTTTCTTTATTTAAAAAAACAAATAAATAAATAATCATTTTAGTTAGTTTAAAAGTAAAATTTACAAAAATAATTTATAGTATTTTATAAATTAAATTATCTAATTTCATCTTATTCTTATATTTTTTAAAATTAAAAAACTCATATTGCATGTAATAATGTCTTATTGGATGATAAGATATAGATGTTTGAAACTCATGGGTGAGCAATAACTTAAGTCTATTCTAATATCACTTGTCGTACACTAAATATTTACCATCAATTTAAATAATTAATATATTATTTATTTTTTTATAACTCTAAAATTTACTGGTATTTTGATTATATATAAAATGTAACACAAGTCACACTTTAAGTGTTAATATTCAGATCATTTTATTTTTATTACCAATAAAACGATCAAGGCAAGGCTAGCTTCCTATACAAATCAATGTCCTCTCCCACCACCACAATATGCCCGTTGAAACTTCACACCAATTTTGTAGAATTCCAAAATATTTCCTTGTAAGAATGTCTAGACTTATCTTTGGAAACTAGATTTTATGCCTAATCGCTTAAATCTTTTACCATACAAAAGTATCAAAATCTTATCTTAATTTAGTTATAATGATACACATATTTAACGGAAAAATTCACACAGCATATATCAAGAGAGATCTCCATTGATGGAAATGCTATAACTTTTCCATTTTAAATCCAAAAGCAAAAGCTACCCAATAATTTTGTTTCTTGGATAACAGTCAAATTTACTCTATAAATACCAAACTCCGATCTCCTTTTACCTCATCATCTTCATCTTCTACTTGTTCATATAATCAACACTCCTGCTTTATTTGTTTTCTCGAGGAAGAAAAGACAGTTTCGTTTCAATGGATTCCTCCGACTACATGGTTTTTCTCATTCTCGATATTTTTGTTTCTTTATTTCCTTGCTTTTGATTATAAACTTTTCATAAGTTCTTTTGCAGATGTGGGTCTGTTTCTGCTTTCGGTTCTGAGTAACATTTGATAAGTGCTTTTGCAGACTTGTGCTCTGAGAGTTGATACCCAAACTGGAGGATGGCATAAATTCCTCATCAAAGTATTGAAGAACATCGATGGTATGCATTTACCTTTCCTTTTTATTTGCTATGCTTTTTTTGAATGAACATACTTTTTGCTTCAATATCTGTGATTTGATTATTTGCTTTCCTTTCCAATCATTTTAGGAGTAACTTACAGCATAGATGCACAGCAGGGCATCGCCCACATTTCAGGCAAAGTAGATCCTGAAAAACTTCTAAAACTGCTAGCAAAATCTGGGAAACATGCAGAACTTTGCTGGGTTGATTCCGGAAATCACAATGCGCCAAACCCTAATAGCAAAATTCATTTCAATGGCTATAATTATCCTTACAGTAACCAATATGGTACTTATCATGAATACTATCCATATGGAACTACGAACTATAACTATTTTGACGATCTTCGTCAACAAAAATATTGGTACTCCTATTCGGAGCGGGAACCCTACCCATTGCCGGCCCACCATCAGTTCTATGAGCATTCGGCTAGGCATTTTCCGCCGCCGCCGAAACCAATGGAAGGCGTCAACGTAGGAGAAGCTCAGTGGTGCAACATTCTGTGAACAGTATCAAACATCGAACTTGTCGATTAGGGTTTCTACACGCAGACACCATATTATATTGTTTTGCGTACATCTACTGTTTTGAAACTTATTCTTCCAATTTTTCGAAGGAGAAAAGCTATGGTTTGGGGGTCTTCTTGTATGAATATCTCCAATTTTTTAAGGAGAAGTTAGGGTTTTGAGTTTAGATCTTTGGATACAAGGTTACTAAATTTATTACAAATTAAGGAATATTTACATTTTCTTTCTTAATAGCCTTAGTTACTACAAATGTGTCACTGTATGTCCATGTCAATATCTTTTAAAAATGGCATTAAAATATTCTTTGATAACGAAGGTGATAGACTCATCAATGATACAATCTATTAGAGTTATGTAAACTTCTTCGATTTCTGGCCTTTGGTGCGGTCTTCCACCAAATACTCTTCTTAAGCATGCACTACTTCACAGATGTTAATTTGCCCAGAATTCCTGTGCTTGGCATGAAATTAGAAATGATTAGCTCCAGTAACTGCACCATTCGAGCTTGGAAAGATGCATGCTTGCAGCGAAAGCCAGTACAGTCACATGGGTTACAATATTGGAATCCATTAGAAGGCAAGTCTTCAAGATTGATAACTATCTGCTTGTTGGAAGTTTGCAACCGTTGGAATATAAAGGCATGTACAGCAGCTTTTGAAAATCTTTGTTAGCTCCCGAATGCTGTTGGAAGGGAAGCCTTCAAGAAGCATGACTTTGTTTTTGACCTGAGGCTAGGGGACTTGCTTCATATTGCTTATGATTGAATTTCTTTTGATGTAAATTAGCCCGAAGAGTAACAAAGTGACCAAATGAATAAATTGCAATCTATCTACATAAACCAATTTTTGTTGTCTGTAAGTTACATATTATGATATGCAATGAAACCGAATAATCCCACTACACAATATTAGCAACTCAAAGGAATTTGTCTATTTCTAAAGATAGATAGATCGACTGAAAAGAAAAATTGAAATCGTAATAAATTAAAGATTTCAATGAATAATAGAGAATGACATAATGATCTATAAAGCATCACTATTTTAGAAAATATTAAATGTAAATTACAAAATATACTGAAATATAATTTTACAAATAATTGCATAATTTATTGAAATAGTCGAAGCTTGCTAGTAAGATCATGACTCTAATATGTACATATTTCTTGATTGAAAAGAAGATAAATAGTTATATGTTTGGGGATTGATTTAAAACTTACTTCTTGAAGTCTCAATTAGATTATTTAACAATGTCATAGGAGTTGTGGATTATCTAGTAATATTATAGGAGTTCGCTACGTCACAAAATTAAACAAAACTGATATTTAAAGGTATGTTACGAGCTCAAACTAGATAAGACTTGTTGGACTTTGGTGTGATACTATGAATTATACCATTTACAAATTAAATATATATATTTATAAATAAATAGTAACAATTCGTGAGCTGATCTTACATTATTCATTAGTACTCCCAACTTATAAGGCATGTCAATATTAATCTTCTTTAAGTAATGTGGGCCGCTGGCTCATGTGAACCTTGATTTGATGGACCGCCCAATCCAGTCTCTAGCCTCATTCCTGGATCTCTTCGCCGCACAAATGGAAAGGCTGGGCCTCCCCAGCCGTATTCCTCCCTGAACTTTCTTAGTCTTTTGATGGGCCTATGATTTGATTACCATTTAGTCCCCACGTTGTCTTTTCAAGCCTTACTGAATTCTAATTGAAGTGGATACAATAAGAAAAATACAGGGTCCAATTAGAAATGCTGTTCCAACCTCTCTTTAACGGGTTTGTTTCTATTCTCAAGCTCAACTGTCCCTGCTAAACCCTAAATCGATAGATCAGATTTCTCGTTCTGCTACGATGTCTCTCTCTCGCCGGTAAGGCGACATTAAAGACGATATTTGAGCTTGTTATGCGCGTCAATATCAAATATTTTTTAGTCTACATCTGTTAATAATCCTGCTTTATACTCATAAAATATGGACCAACAAATTATAGTGGACGAGAACTTCCCTCTCTTCTCGGAACCAAAAACGAAATCCACACCGAAACCCGAACACGAGTCACCTCCGCAACAGAATCCTAAATCTGCTCCAGAAACCGTTAAGCTCGAAAAGTTCACAGATTCTGAGACTAATTCCACAACCACCACCACCACCGCTTTCGCGGACCTCGGCCTCGCGGAATGGGCAGTTCAGACATGCAAGGAGCTCGGTATGCAACGGCCTACACCTGTCCAAACCCACTGTATACCGAAGATTCTGGAGGGCAGGGACGTTCTGGGGTTGGCTCAGACCGGGAGTGGGAAAACCGCAGCGTTTGCACTGCCTATACTGAACCGGCTTGCGGAAGACCCGTATGGGGTGTTGGCGTTGGTGATAACGCCGACGAGGGAGCTGGCGTATCAACTGGCGGAGCAGTTTAAGGCTCTGGGTTCGTGCTTGCATTTGAGGTGTGAGGTTGTGGTTGGAGGCATGGATATGTTAAGCCAAGCAAAGAGCTTAATGAATAGACCTCACGTTGTTATTGCTACTCCTGGAAGGATTAAGGTTCTGATTCAAGAGGATCCTGATATTCCTCCAGTGTTTTCTAAAACCAAGGTATTTAGCTTTTTCTTTTTTTTTCTTATTATTTTTTATTGTTTGCTAGTAGGATTCCTGGGAATTTATTGAGTTTTGCATTCATATTATATTGAACATCGCGTCCAGCCATTGAAATTTCATAAGCGTGTAATTTGTTTGGTTATGGAAACTTATATCTTGGTTCTTTATGTTTCTATGTTTGCTTAGAATGGAGCATAGCATTTTTTTTTGGGGAAATTATTTCACTAGCTCCTAACTAGTATTCTTTCTGCCGTATTATAGTTTTTAGTGTTGGATGAAGCGGATAGAGTCTTGGATGTTGGGTTTGAAGAGGAATTGAGAGTTGTCTTTCAGTGCTTGCCAAAAAATCGGCAAACTTTGTTATTTTCTGCAACAATGACTAGTGAGTTGCAAAACCTGCTTGAGATGTCTGCAAATAAAGCATACTTTTATGAGGCGTATGAAGGCTTCAAAACTGTTGATACTCTGAAGCAACAGTACATGTTCATCCCCATGACTGTTAAGGATGTTTATCTTGTGCACATTTTATCTAAAATGGAAGATATGGGTATTCGCTCTGCCATCATATTTGTCTCTACCTGCAGGTATCAATTTTTTTAAGCAATATTGCTTGAGTTATTTTGAAGAAAATGTTTCTAATATTCATTGTTCTGGCTTTCGCCGTTGCAGTATTTATGTTTGGGAACTTGTACTTCATAATCCTTAAGCTTTGTTGATGTTTAGTTGGGCTTTTTTCATTTACCTTTAACTGTTTAGCAGAAGTTGTCACCTTTTAAGTTTGTTACTAGAAGAACTGGATCAAGGAGCTGCAGCTTTACATTCATTCAAATCCCAGTCTCAAAGGCTTTCTGCACTTCATCGGTTTAAATCAGGGCAACTTTCTATACTGCTCGCAACTGATGTTGCCAGTCGTGGTTTGGACATTCCTACAGTTGATCTTGTTATAAATTTTAATATTCCAAGGTTATATACACACAAAAGTCCTTATTTTTATTTTTCAGCAGAAATTCCATGGTGTAGAATTTGACTGTTTGCTCATTTCAGAGATCCAAGAGATTATGTTCATCGTGTGGGACGTACTGCAAGGGCAGGCAAAGGTGGGCTGGCTGTGAGCTTTATTACTCAAGTAAGTAGTTGAAATGTACAAGAGATGATATTCAAAATTGGATTTCTTGTGGGTTTCTCTATGTTTCTTGTTGGATCCATTTCGCCACAAAACAGACAAATAGGTTCTTTTGTTGAAAGTTTGACCATCTAATATATATCTTAAATTGGGAATGATTTGTTGTTCTTTGCATAAGTTATATTACTTTGGGAAATCCCTTACCTTGGAGTTGTTTATGAGTTGAAGTTTTATTTACGAGTTTTTGCTGAATGTTTTAACCGATGCAAGATCCGTAATGCTAAATTTTGTATATTTTTCTTACTGTGAACATATGGGTGTTTTGCAGAATGATGTTGATCTCATTCATGAAATAGAAGCTGTAATTGGGAAACAACTAGAAGAATTTGAATGCAAAGAGCAAGAGGTCCTTTCTGACATTACAAGGGTGAGCTATCTGTTTTTTGTTTGCTGATGTGCACTTGTATAACTCTGTGGGTTTTCTCAAACTAGAATGAATTCTAATGGACAGTTTTGCACAATGATTGCTGATCTTAGCATTATCCGTTTTGGGTATGCAATGAAACTTGATTTTGCAGGTGTACAAGGCTAGACGTGTGGCAGCGATGAAGTTGGTGGACGATGGGTTTGAGGAGAAAGCAAAAGAACGTAAGAAACAGAAATCAAAAACACGAGCCGAGAAGGGATTATTATCGAAGAAGAGAAGTAAAAGGAGAAAGAAATCTTATGAGTAGTTGGCAATTGTAAATATATTCTCCCTTTTGGTTGCCCTGCTGCATTTTGTCTAGCAGCAGCTGCTTGGTTGTAATCAAAAGTCAGGTTATGATGGTTATATTATTACACTTGATGGTAAAGAGATGGTAGTCTCGTAATTGTCTGTTTAGTTTTGTTTTTGTTTCTCATTTTCAGCCAGATATAGTAAAACACATTCATTATGGATTATTTCAAAAATGTTTCAGGCATAATGCTTTGTTATTATGCTTTTTGTATTTTATTTTATATACTTTTTGTAATCTCCCATTGTCGGTGTAAAATGTTACTTTTCACCCAGAAACTAAAAACATGGTTAAGATTAACTGTTAGGTAGGTGCGTAGATGATTTTAATGGAACCGTTATATAATGTGTGCTTGTTTTAATGAAGTTGTTTAGTTAGATATAATTGGCTTTACTGAAGTAGTTACCGGAGTATATTATAAATACAAAAATAAAAATAAGAAATTATCCATTAAGTTACTTTTGACCTTTGTGTTTTGAGGACAAAGCAAGAAACTAGCAGAGAAGGGGATGCATATTATCACCGAAGAAGGCAAAAGTCAAAAAGACAAAGAAATACATTCTTCAGTTGGGAATTGTTTAGTTATTGCTGCACTTGGTGCGCCAGCTGGTTTTGTAATCAGTCCAATTACGAGTATTTATATTATTACACTTGCTCGCGGTAAAGAGATGATATCTTAATAATTGTTTGTTTAGTTTCCTTTTTATTCCTCATTTTCCACAGAAATCAAATAACATTGTGGGAAATCAGTCGGATTATTTCAAATGTCAAAACAACCTTTCACGCTAATACTATGTTGTAAATGAGCAAATCATCACAATTTTAACATTTGTTGTTTGGTAACAGGCACCAAAACTTGAACAATCTATACATGGTAATGAAAGATTTCTGGGACAATTCCTATCACCTTGTCAAACTATCCAAGCGGTTTCTGCTTGATCTTATCCGCCTGCAACAACACAAGATATACATTCATCACCAGAAGAACAAAAAATTTATTTGATGTAATATAATATTTAAGTCATGGTAAGATTGCTTAACCCATCAGTGGTTTGGGAGGGGCTAGTGATCTGATTTCAGGTGCAGAAGTAGGAAAAAGTATGTTCAGCTTGTGCATGAGGATATCTGCTCTTGATGGAATCTCATTCAGAAGAAACTGTTGAACAATAGGCTTCTTAAACCAGTCCATGACTGAATCACCCGGGGACCTTAAAACGACCTTACTAACTTCAAATGGTGATTCAACAGAACTCAGCATCTGCGCAACCACAATTTTCAGTGTAGGTCCTGTGACCAATTTGATTCTTCTTGGGACAACACCATAATACAACATGCGCTTTCTGAACCTATGGAGGGTGTGCACAACAGCTATAAGAGCAGCTCCTACAGCCAAGTTTCTAACATCAAGGGACCAAGCAATATGCTGATCAAAAACTATTGCCTTGGGAAAAAGCTTGTTCTCGTAGGCAACTTTCCAAACACATCGAGCTCGATTTATCTGCCCCATAAGCACAAGATAATTGAGAAGCACATTAACAAAATATCTTGCAGCCCCCTCCTCCAATTCATAATCAATGCTCTGAAAGAATTCCCTCACAAAGGATAAAACTGGCTGTTTCCTCTGTTCTGGGCCAGCAAAGAGACCACACATAAATGCGTGTGCTTTATGTTTTGTGGCACTAAGGATTGACATCAAATGCCTTTCATTCTGCTCATCCTGGCATCGTACAAGATGAGCAAGAATTGATGTATAAAGTACAAGATCCACTTTAGCAGAACCATCAACATAGGTCTCAAGAAGAGGCTTGGCCGATTCATACAAACCATTCTTCATAGATGATTCAAACAACTGTCTGATGATGAAGTTGTTTGTCCTAATCCCTGATGAACCCATAAAACGTAGCCACCTCAAAGCAAGATCAACAGAACCATCCTTAATATATACCATTAGAACATCACTAGCACTCACGTCAACAGAAAATCCCATGGCCTTCATTTCGAGTAAGATTTTGGCAGCCACATCAACAAGCTTCTTCTTAGCCAGGAGTGTCAACAGGCCAGTATAAGTGCTTAGGCCCGGTCTCAACCCTGCATTGGTCATTGAGTTATACAGCTTCATGGCTGAATCAACTTGGCCGGAGGCAGCATGCATTTCCAAGAGACATGAATAGGTAGATGGAGTTGGTAGAAATCCAACCTTCTCCATATCATTAAAGAAGGACATTGCAATATCAAGCTTCCCTGATTTTGCATGGGACTCAATAATCAAGGTGTACAAACCAAAGTTGGGCCGAAACCCTGCTATCCTCATCTCATCCCAAAGCCTACAAGCAGTATCCAACTTGCCAGCTTTAGCATATGACTCTACTAAAGAAACATACATAGGAGCGGATGGCCTAAGCCCGCAGCCTTGCATTTCCAGGTAAACCTTCATCGAAGTGTCAAGCCTCCCAGCTTTTCCTGTTGACTCAATAAGCGATGCAAAGATGTTAAAGCTTGGCCGTAAATTTCTTTCCTTCATCTCTTGAAAGAGCTTGAAAGCTGCCTCAAGACGGCCTGATTTTGCCAAGCTTGGTATCATCAATTCATAGGTGGAACCGTCTAACAGACACTCAGCCTTTTCCATGCTCTCATACATCTCCAATGCCTTGTAAGGCAGCCCCTTGCTCAGAAACAATGTCATGAGCACATTGTAAGTTTGTGTATCAATCTTGCAGCCCGAATCCAAAACCTTCTTGAAACAACAATACGAAACCTCCAATTTATCGGCTTTGGCCAAATATTGAATAACCCTATTATATGCACTGAACGAGGAAATCCCATTTTTACTCGAATCTTGAACCATCTCATCAAATAGTGACACTATCCCATCAAAATCTCTACTCTGATTTAACACGTCAAACAACATAATATAACAATCATCATCTGGAACAAACCAAGATTGCCTCTTAGCCCACCTAAACAAACTCAACGATGCATCACTCTTTTTGATAACTTTCAGTGCTTGGGTTATATGAACCATCTTAGGCACAAATTGGAGTTTATCCAATTGGGTCTCCAATTCTGGCCCCCAGTTCCACCTATTAACAACCTCAACAATCTTTGCAACAGCTGATGCATTCAACAATGGCTTCTTTATCCCACCAACCATCACATGGCCATCGAACCCTGGCTCAACTGACCTTACACCTTTACCGCTGTATATAACACTCCCTGATTCATCTAAATATTCTATCTCCTCAGTCCACTCACTGCACTTTTCACCATCAGTACTTTTCTCAGAACAGTAACTTCTGACATGACTAAGGTAGCTGAAAAGTCGAGGACTTTTAATAAAACCATGGTATTCGGCGTAATTTCCGATACTAACAAAGCCCGGAATTTTTACAAGACTTGGGTTAAAAGTTGGGTGTTCGATGAAATTCGAGTGAAATGAGGACCTAAAATTAGGGCTTTTGGCGAGTGAAGAGAGAGTTCTGGCGTACAATTTCTTAGCACGGTGAATCATAAGTGCTAATAAGAAGTACTGACCTGAAAAGGTCTTCTTCAATGCAGAGCTAAAACCCTAAAAGAGGTGCTCTTTCTTGGTGTCAACTTCATCGCGTAGGCTTTGAGTTTCGAGGTTGATAAGAGCCCAGAGGGTAGCAGGTAAATTACCTTTCTTTCAAGGCTAATCTAGTCATTTCACGTCAACAATTACTTTACTGTTTGTTCCTTGCAATTAATGACAGGAAAAAAAAATTCCAGTCACTCAACTCGGTCTCACGCTCTTCCTCTTTCTCAAAGCAAAGCGAAGCAAAGAAGATGGATTTATCCACAGCATTGTATAACCAGCTCAAGGTTTGAGTATTTTCCTTTTTTCCCCCGGTTAATTTTGGTATTAAATTGTTTGTCATTGATGATTTGTGTGATCGAATTTGTTCTGCCAGGCAGCGGAACCGTTTTTCCTGCTGGCGGGTCCAAATGTGATTGAATCAGAGGAACACATTATGCTCATGGCCAAGCATATTAAGAGTATCTCTACCAAGTGGGTTCATTCTCTTTCATTCACAATGTTTTGGACTCGATGAAATGAACTTAAAATGATGATGAAAATTTATTGTTTTTTTTAATGGGAAATTACGAGTTTTTCATCTGTGATCTTTTTCGTGGAAGAAATTAGAGAGAATTTTTGGCTTATCTTGTAGATCTTGACTGAAAGTCGTTTTTCATTTTACCTTGTAGAGTTGGGTTGCCGCTTGTTTTCAAGTCAAGTTTTGACAAAGCTAATAGAACATCGTCAAAATCATTTCGTGGTCCTGGCATGACTGAAGGATTGAAGGTGTTTATTGATTGCTACAACATTTTTTTTCTGCATTTTCTTTGCGGAATTTTGGAGCTTGCTAAGGTTGGATGTAATACTGAAGTAAGTTTTCCATTTTTCTCCAATTTGGCGGCAGATCTTGGAGAAGGTTAAAATAGCATATGATATTCCTATTATAACTGATGTCCACGAAACTGTTCAGGTAGCTTATTTTATCTCCTTCTAATAACACCTGATCTATGCTTATATTCTTCATTTCTTGTTCAGGGACTTTTTTAAACCTTTTTTAATAGTTTTTGATTTCTTCTATTTGATTAAGAAATAAGATAAGTGTTCTCACATGTTGAAGATTATTTACCAAAGCTAATTATTTTGTCATCGGCCTCATTTGGAAGTGTCCAGACATTATCAAATTAGATATTTCATCACTAATTGGCCAGTTACTAAAGCTCATTCTACTGTTGTCATCCTCACTGAAAAGTGGTGAGACTATATAAACTTAGATATTTCATCATTAATTAGCCAGTTGTGTGGATGGTATCTCCTTTTGATTCCTGATTAGCTGTTACTCTTTGAAAGGAGATCATAATTTTTTTTTCTTCTGTTTGCTGCAAGTTCGCTGAAGTGAAAAGTATTTTGTACCATTTTGTCCAAAGTGGTCATGAGCTAAATCATTGTTTATATACCTAAGTATGGGGTTTTGAGATGTTGGAGAAAAGGAATGAAGAAGAGCAGATACTTGTTGAATGATTTGTCTGATTCGTTGCACTGCTGCTTGTATAACACGACCTATATCATTACTCGTGTAATGATAACAAATTCAAGGACTGTTGCCTTTCACTAGTTTTCTTTGTTAGTTGGAAATCTCTGTTTGAGATACTATCAGTGAGTCGCTTTATATTTATCTATAAAGAACAACTTTTATCCAGATGTTTGAGAAAATCATGATGGCCTGCAATATTCATGTATATTTTTACACACTTGTATCTTTTGCACAAATTGTTATTGTTTTCTTCATTATTTCTATTTTATGTCAAATCATCCCATTTTGTCACAAATGAAATTTAGCTACTAAGCTAAAATTTTACATTTAAAACTGAATTTAACATGTAATTGACTCTTTCCCCTTTCTTTGATCAGTGTGAAGCAGTTGGCAGAGTTGCAGATATCATACAGATTCCAGCATTTTTATGCCGCCAGGTTTGGTTATTTTCTCTAGTTGAATGAAGCGCTTCTAGGATTCAATCCATTGACTTTAAAGAGTTCGTTTGCATCAGATTGATTCATCTTATTGTCAATCTTTGAACAATAGACAGATCTCCTAGTTGCAGCAGCCAAGACAGGGAGGATTATAAATATTAAGAAAGGACAGTTCTGTGCTCCTTCCGTGAGTGTCCCCCAGTTTGAGATCTTTATTAACACGTTTAGATTGGAAACTTTTAATGTATTCACAAGTATCTTTACCTGCTATTTGTCAATTTATGACAATGCAAATTTGCAGGTAATGGTAAATTCTGCAGAGAAGATTATATTGGCTGGAAATCCGAATGTGATGGTATGCGAGAGGGGAACCATGTTTGGCTATAGTAAGTTACCACAGAAATTACATTTGAATGTTATAAGCCTCAGTTTCTGAAAGTTGCTCTTGTTTCTATGCTAAAGGCAAAGGGATAAAATCTGATTAATGTGGAAGTTCTCCAATTCCTTCAGTATTCTGATTAACTTAAAGTCACTTTACAGTGGGACAAGGTTAACACAAATGCTTAGACAAACTAAAGCAGTGATATTCTTACCTCTATGTATCTATCCATTTATATTTTATGATGTGAATGTGGCACCCCCATTGGTTGTCTGACAAGGCTGAGTGTAAAGTGAAATTCAGTTTTTGTCATGCCGTGATTCTTTTATTTATTGGCTTAAAGTTTTTTGAGTTAAATCATAACTTTTATTATGTGAGGTTTAACTGATATCCATAGGTAAAGAGTGTGTGTGTGTTAGGATCGAAGTTGTTGGTACATCTTTAGCATTTTTCCTCATCAAGTTGGACTGACCATACATTTGCACTTAATTTGTAGATGATTTGATTGTTGATCCACGCAATTTGGAGTGGATGAGGGAAGCTAATTGTCCTGTTGTAAGTGATTGCTCATTTCTATTGTACATCTTAGTATTCTCACTTAAGCAATCTTGTCTTATTAGACTTAATAATGTGAAGCAAGTTACTCAATTTACTCCATGAACATATACTTAGAGATGAGACTCTGCAAACAAAATTAATGTAGAAGGCATTGATGTGGTATTAGAAACACTCTTGAACATGCACCTTCAAAAATCAGCCCTTTTCTGAGGTTGGGTGTCCTAAAACTTGGAGCATTACTTTGTATTCCTCTGAGAGCTTTCCTTCATCATTAACAAACTTATTGAAGTATTTCTTTTGATGGTTGCTTACATATCTTATCCAAAAACGTAATTAGTGATGGTATTACATTGCAGGTGGCAGACGTCACACATTCATTACAACAACCTGCTGGGAAGAAGGTATGATTTGTAGATTTTATATCTCATAAGTATGTGTTGCTGGATTTTAGTTTTATGGAATTGTTTATTAACCACAATTGTAGTATTCTATGTAACTTTCCTGGTAATTGTTTGGTGTGGTTATGGGACTTTCATTTGCTTTTCATGTTTAGAGAGATTCCCTCAAATATATCTGCATTATTTTTAGATTATCCAGCCTTTTAAGCTTTTTCTCCCATAGCACAATATGTGCTATGTTTCTAATCTGTTCCTTTATGACATGATTTTTCTTTATCTTCAAATTATTGCTTTTGAGTTTCCTTTTTCATAGAGAACAATAAACTCATGCTTCATTTTATAGTTGGCTGGTGGAGGTGTTGCCAGCGGTGGTCTTTGTGAATTGATACCATGCATTGCAAGGACAGCTGCTGCTGTTGGTGTGGATGGGATTTTTATGGAGGTATGGGGTATCTGCTGAAAGAGATTTTTTGGTATTAATTTCTCAAATAATCATGATACCTGGTTTTAGACTGGGGAAATTGAGCAATTTTGAAACAAAATAGTTGTAGGTAAATAACTGGAGTTCCTGCTAGTGCCTCTTTGTCCAATCACTAAAATTCTATCATCTTTACCGACAAGAAAATGTCACTAAATTTTATGGTTTCCACTATTTCAACCTAAGTTACATGTGTATGATACACACACACACACATATATGGCATTTTTTCTTTGCTTTTGAGCATTATCCAGAAACTCTGACTGCATAAGTATCTCACAGTTGTTTCTTTTTTTTTGTTTTCCCTTCTTTTTGCCCTTTTCTATCTTAATTTGTACATTTATGGACATTGTATGAGCTTCTTCTGTGCGCATAGGTACATGATGATCCTCTGAATGCACCAGTTGATGGCCCAACTCAATGGGTGAGGTTTTTATTTGCTTGTGTTGCTTGAAAAATAGATTTTATTCTATTTTTAAAATTTTACCACTAGTCTTACTAATGCTTTTGCTTATTTATGACGATAGCCTCTCCGTAATCTAGAGGAACTGCTGGAAGAACTTGTGGCCATAGCTGTAAGTTCTTTGCCCCATCTTGGAATGGAATTGTTTCATTTGTTTCAGAAAATATATGGTTTCAAATTATATACCATGTAAAATTGAATCAAATAATTTGTTTCTCCTTGGCTGGGGATGCCTCATTGTATACATCTTGATGTTTGGTTGGGAGGTTTTAGCAGCAGGGACAACATTTCATTTTCTTCTCGTGCATGACATTCTTATTTAATATTACAACTTGATTTCCTGTGACCTGGGTGTTTTCTGTATTGATGTCAAAAGAGGGTAAGCAAGGGGAAGCAACACATGAACATTGATCTCACTCCATTTTGTGATTAACAAAGACTGAGCTTTCTCTTCATCGGTAAGCAATTGATAACTTTTCATTTCTGTTATCCCACCGACATGGTTGGATGCAACATATCAGCAATTTGCAATTTCTTTGATCCTGTAAATCCTTTTTGAGTTTCAACTGCATGGTGTTTTAAGATTACCACCCAAATTCTTGAACCACCTTTAATTTAAAACTCTGGCCACTCTAAATCAAATTGCAAGTTCATTTATCATCTTTCGGGGGTGTTTCGTTGCAGATTTGAGAATGGTGTTATTGCAGAGATGAGTTGACAACCGTTTATGGGCGGCAATGTACTCTTCTAACAATCGTGAATTTGCAGGCAGACCAGAATAAATTCTACAGAGAACGAAATTTGAACTACTTGTGATGGACTGAATGAATATAAAAAATTAGTAATTGTGTGTATTGATTCTACGTTTGGATTAGTATGCAAATATTGTTGTATTAATCTGCGTATGCATTTCTTTTCTCAAGTCGTATACTGTCATGTCATCTTGCAACTTTTTCATGCAAAGTGTTTACTAAACTGTTTGGGATGATGAGAAGGAGCTCATTTTCATCATACCAATTAAGCGTTACTTGCATTGTTGAGTGTTGACCTATGTATATATATATATATATATATATATATATATCCTAATAACTAATAAGAATTTTCTCGGACATTTTTTTTAGTAATTGTTATATTGTATGCAAATCAAACGTTCAATCAATAAAAGGATTATTTTAAATTTCGTTGGTTAAAATTAAACTTTCGTTTTCCCTGAGAACGTCCCCGCGCGAAGGAGAAGAGTATAAAGGTAAACTCGGGCAAATTTCAAAAACCAAAATTCCAAGAGCTTCGAGCATCACGCAATACCATAAGCAACAGTAAACTCAAACTCAAGATCCTCTCCACAGAAATGGCATCGGTCAAGGTACTACTAGCTTTTCATAAATCCTAATTTCTTTTATTTCTCTTTGCATGAATACATGAATTTCGAAGTTATCAATCGAAGAAATTTTCTGATTTAATCACGTTGTTCGTTTGTTTGCATAAATATTTGAAGAACGAAAGCAATTACGGCTGGTAGAAATTATGTAGTTGTTGAAGACCATCTGTGCTTTTGCGTTTCACTGTTTTTTATGACTAAAGAAGAATTAAGGTTTGAAGTGAACAAGGAATTTTTCAAAATGTTGTTATACTCAATTTCGCTATGGTCTCCCGTAATTTCGCTAGAATGACCTGAATGATGTGACCCGTAATTAATGTGGTGCATTTACATGTCTATTCAATCATTGTTGAACAATTTCCACCTATAGTCTATGTAATTCTCACTATAACTGATCAGAATCTAATGACATGCCTGTAATTTAGATCATCAGCTTTTCTATACAAAGATTTCCGAGCTTTTTGAAAAAGAGAAATTGATTTTTACACATTTCTTAATTCAATTTCTTCTAGCATCACTGCATAGAGTATTTAACTTGATGATCTGCTTAGCTAAACTACTTTACTGCAGGCTCAGAATCCACCTTTGGAAAATTACATGTCAATTCTGACAGACGTTACACCTCGGATGCGAGGCATTTTGATCAACTGGTTAATTGAAGTATATATCCATCTATCTCTACGCATTTCATTGCATTTTTTTTTCTCCCCCTATTTGCTTTCCCTTGGTTTCCTATTAGGTTGCTATTTGCACATTTTTTAGACAAAGTCCTTTTCCTTTATGATGCGGGTACACTTCAAATTTGATCTAATGCCAGAGACACTTTACCTGTTGGTCATGTCGTTAGACAGATATCTCTCCGAAGCAAAAATTAAGAAGAATGAAGTGCAGTTCGTTGGTCTAACTGCAGTTTTGCTGGCATCAAAATATGAAGACTGCTGGCATCCTAGGGTGAGGTCAACTGTTCAACCTGACATCTAGCATATTCTCTTCTCTTCTTGCTTCTTCCATTCTATCAGTTATTGCTAAACTGGCTGATCTGATTCTTTGTGTTCCTCTAAATGCAGGTGACAGATTTAATAAGCATCTCAGCAGAGACTTACACAAGAGACCAATTGCTCAGAATGGCACTATTCAATTACCAGAATATTTTTAATGGATTCAGTTTCTTCTACCAGACATGAAAACTATTGGTTTAAGGGATTTGCCATTTGTAAACCTGGCACAAAATACACATAGTAGCGGTAGTCTAATCTTGTGTCTCAATTCTGTTAAAGGTAAATTAAACATTGCCTTCCTTGGTCTTGAATATATTCACTGGCTTTGTGTTTAAAGAGAAGCTCAAGCTCAAAAAGTTGAAGTTCCGTCTAAATGTGCCTACTCCATATGTTTTTTATATTAAGATTTTTCAAGGCTGCTCAATCGAATGCAGAGGTATGTGGTAGCTTTCAGAGTCATACTACTAGTATTAAGCTATCTATTGCATTTTCAAATTCTAAATTATAACTAATAAGTATAGATGAACTGTTCTAGATTTGTGTGTGTGTGTGCAAATGCTAAGTACTTTGTTGCCTTAGTGGATATTGCCAATCGCTTGACCATCTGGCCTTCTACCTGATCGAGTTGAGCTTGGTCAAATATGAAGCTTTAAAGTTCAAATCTTCATTGCTATGTGCATCAGCAATCTATGTTGCAAGGTGTACCCTGCAAAGGACTCCCTTCTGGACTCCATGGCTGGAAAAACATGCACAATATGACGTCTCCCAAGTACGGCATGTTTCTTTTATTCTCAAAAAAAGAAAAAATCTCCTGCATTTCTTACTTAATGGTGACTGTTGGTCTTAATTATTTTTTTATTACAGAGATTGTGCGGATATGATTCTAAAATTCCACATTGCTGCTAAAAAGGGGCAGTTGAAGGTCACTTATGAGAAGTATAAGAGGCCTGATCACGGTGGTGTTGCAGCTATCAGACCTTTGGATGGACTTCCTCTTTAATCTCTCTTAAGTGGATATATTTTCCTTCTGTAAATAAGTCTATATACATGTTTTAATATTGGAATGAACTGAACTAGTGCCAGGTAAAGTTTACTGTCCCATAAGGAATGCAATATTGAAATCACTTGCACTCTTCTGGAGAATTAACATTTGTTCAAAACTTTGCAGGAAAGATGTGTTCCTGGATGTATACTCCCTGGTCATAACTCAACTTGATTTAGCGTTGAGAGATGTCAACCATTCAAGGATTAAAGCTAAAGAACCCTTGCTTCTTGCCGTGGTTAATGTCTTGTCCTTGTTTGTAGCTGTGTTTCAAAGTAATTTTTTGGTCAATGTGGATTTATATATGATGTGTATGTATATTTTCATTCAAGCCCCATTTGCCAATGGTGCTGCTGCTAACCACTAGAAATTTGATGTATGGGTATTGAGATTATCCCATCTTTTTCTGTTTGTACAAGAAATCTTCAGATGTACTAAAAATGTTAGTGTTCATGTGATTGGAGAATCACCATCTTTGTATGACTAAATGCTTGAATGTAGAACCGTTGAAGAGTTTGATAACACAGATTCTGTACCTATGAGCAGTTTGCGGGAAATTTCCAGCAACACGCTAATGAGGTTTCTCTGCATCCAAATATACAACTCTCTACAAATCTCGGTTCTACAAATATATGTATGTATGAATGTATGTATGATAAAAATTCTTCTGTGCACACTATGCACCCAAAAACACTTGACTACGAACATGTAATCAAACCATGTTGGACGGGCAGGTAACCATCCTCGTTCATCGTCAACGTCTCCCTTACTGCACGATAGAACTCCACCCACGAAGACGAGTGCATGTCCACAGGATCCCACAAGAATGTCGGATTAGGACTTACAGGGCATGCAGACACCAAGTCCAACACTGAAGCTGCCGGTTTAAGTGGCTGAGGGAAATTGAATGCTAAATTGTCAACTTTGTGCTCGTAGATTTTGCCATTTCTGTCCAATTTATACCTGGAATTTCCCTGAAATTGTCCTTCAGCCTCCCATGGAACTCTCGGAACAGCCCTCAAGTTCCACCTTATCAATATCACATTCTCAGAAGGTTGCCAGACCCTGTACACATCAAATGAGATCTCGCGAAACAGAATTTTACCATGAACTCGCAGCGCCCAAAATATCAATTTGTAGTTCTCAATGCCAGTAAATGTATTCAATGGATCCACAAATGTTATATCATCCCTGCAAAATATTACAATTCAATAAAAATATTAAATTTTCGGGGGAAACTAGAAAACAAAAGTTACCCCATCAATGAATGCAGGAAAGAAACAATACTTCAACCAAATAAGGGATACCCAGAACGGAAATTTTGTTTTGAATTGCCATAAAATCCTCGAAGTTTACCAGGAAACAAGAATTGAAGAGATATGCACATGAGCATGTTGAAAAATTCAACAAAGTTCTTGTACTACAAAGTAAGGGAGACCAAGAAATGTTAAAAACTGAAACGTGTCATGCCATAAAACGCTGATCTTTATGAAGAAACAAACATGAAGCAAAGAAGATAAGATAATGGCCAGATGAGGAAATCACCTGTAAATGTCATAATTGAGGTCTCTGGTAAACAAAAGAGGCAAATCCTCACGGAGGGTCCGAACAGCCAGGCCTAGGTTGACATAAAAATCGTCTTTTTGATGGTGGTGCTGGTGCTTATTATCTTGCGCATCTGTTGGAGTCTTAACCTGTGCATCCCGAAGTGTCGATGTCTGTAAACTAGTGACAGAAGAGAAAGCGAGCTGCGGGAGAGTGTTTGTGTTATGTTTGGTAATTGTTTGAAAAAGGAGATTGTCTTTTGGTGATTTGGTTTGGGGAAGAAGAGAAGGAGAGAGATTTGGCAGAAGAAAAGCCATGGAATTATTATTGGTTTCGTAAAGAAGTTTCAGTTTCTCATGCGGAAAGGTCTTTCTAGAATCAGAAATTGCGTTCGTGTTGGTTGGAAGCAAAAGAGCGAGTTGAATTTGAGTGGTTTTAAAGATGGCCATGGAAAAGATTTCCGTTTTGTCCCGATTGGAACTAATCTATTGCTTGAAACTGGGCCAGTACAACACAAATCAAATTTTGTTGCTTTTAAAGTTTAGCCACGAAGTCTTGGTTTATTTCCGCTATTTAGTACTTGCGACGGTCATTCATTTAGTACATACAATGTGCTGTGATTTCTTCCGGTGGTGGTGGTAGCTGCGTCCCCGCGCAGGGGATGAGTTACTTAATCTATACCTCCAATTTGTACAAATTATAAAATAAATTTTAATTATTTAAAATTACTTTCATAAATTAAGTCTTAATCATTCATTTCTCTCACCTTATTTATAAATAATTCTTCATCCATCCACAAAAATTATCTATACAAAATATTCTTCTTTAATTAAAGATAATTTAATTTCTTTTTTTTTCCTATTCTCTTATTCTCCTAAATTAAGGTGATTTTTCATGTAAAAATTAAGATTTATTCGGTACAATAAGTAAAATTTAATAATAACTATCAGAAGTCTTGTTAATTTTTTTTACGATTGAGATGGCAATGCACGCTAGTCAATAATCATCAAGCCTAACTAGTCGTCCTTCCACGTCTACAAGGACTAACTATAACTTTTACATCCACTGCAGGGAATCTGTGATCATTTTCACAAATCTATCACACGAAAATATAGGGACTTCCTGAATGTACAAAGCCCAGGAATATAAAGCAGAGTACCAGAATCTCAATCCCCAATTGTTATCGGCAACGTACAGCGCTGAAAACGCTATTGACAGAAGCGCATCAGAGACTCTAATTTATTGCCTTCTTCTATTAACTCAAAACAAAATAAGAGAACATAGTTCAATGGCTCAGAATCAAATATGACTCGCATCAACAAGCTCGCTCCTCTTCTCCGAGAGACAGCTTTCAAAGTTTGATGGTATAAAATTATCGTCATCACTGCCTGCTTCTAAATCTACCGCAAATTTTTACAACCACAAAAAAATAAATACATAGAACTCCGATTAGATATGAAGAGAATGCAGAAAGAGAGCAAATTCATTTTTAAGGAGGCTGGCCTCAGATAACTGTTAACAATGAAATCATCTCATCTCAGATGGTACGGACAATTATTTTCAGAACATCACCGGCCGAACAAATACACAGATAGTCGAAGAATGAGTATAAACCAAGAGAGAATCCCACCTAGGGTAGAACTTACCGGCTCTGTCAGTGAGGACGAGAGAGATGACTTGACTGACTTAGAAAGGGGAGCTGCTGTGGTCTTTATAGAGGCTTCAAGAAACCCTAGTTCCATGGTGGATTTACCACTATACCCATCCACTTCTCCTCATTACGGCCCATTAAGGCCCAATAAACCATTACCCTAGTGGGACAGGCCCTAACACCGGCCACTTCTATTAACCAAATTCTATTTGCTTTCCTCCACACTTGTCCGTAAAACAACCAAAGAAGAAAATCAAAAATTTGCAGTTAATAAAGATTAACATAACATGACAATAACAGCCAAAGTGGTACAATACTTAACAAGTGATTACTTAAAATCCAGAATGAGGTCTTCAATATAGGAAAACACGTAACACATTTTCCCCGATCATGTACTGTCTACAACTTATGTTCAGGTCTATGAGTAAATTCAAAATCAACGTGCACAAAAGCTCTCTCAACTTCAGGCAATTGCTCAAGCTTCTCCTGTAAAGTCTCGCCAATGTTATGTGCTTGGTGCAGCACCATGTCTTCTGGCAATACTATGTCTACTTCCACAAAATAATGTGCACCAAATGTGTAAGCTCTCACCGTGTCAATGTGCTTGATTTCTTGGTGATGATTCCATATCAGGTATGTCACTTTCGCTAGAAAATCAGGTGGAGCAGTTCTTCCGATCAGTGAGAGCACGTTCTCTATCACAGTCCTTGCCCATGTACTGATTGTATACAGTGCTATCTGCATAATACAATTGAAAGCTTGATTGAAATAACAATCCCCCAAAGAAACTAATTATTTTTCTCAACTTACTATTATAGCACCAGTAGGATCAATCCACCAGCAGAATCGGACAGCTAGAACAGCTGTGACTAAACCAACTGAATTTGTAATGACATCGAAGAAATGATCTTGTGCGTAGGCTCGGACAATTTCGTTCTTGAATCTACGGCAATAGAGCATTAACAGAAACTTTATTACTGTGACAAAGGCCATAATCCCAATCATCCATTTTTCTTGCTGATGATTCATTTCAGGCCGAGACTGTACCAAAGAAGAAGGAAAGGGGAAAATCGTATATAAAATTTGCCATAACACACACACTCACTGAAGCTGAAAACGGAAAATCATCCGTATCAACAAACCTTTGAAATGAGTGCTCGGCCAGACTCGAGCAGAATTTGTAATCCGAGGGTTGCCATCACTGATGCAAAAACAATTAGACCCTGCGTACAGATTTGATTTCGATCATGAGTTATATTGGAGAACAGAATGTTGAAGTGTTGTATGAAACTGATTGTTGAAGAGTTGTATGAAACTGATTGTTGAAGAGTTGAATGGCTTACAACTGGTTGCATTCTTTTCTTTCCAATTGGATAGTAATGATGGTTTGGATTTTTCATGGCATTGGCAGTGAACCAGAGAATAAAACCTGACAAGAGATCGAGGAGAGAGTCCAAGGTGGAGGCAATGACTGCTAATGATCTGCTTGCAATTGAAGCATAGACTTTTGCAGCAAAAAGAACCAAGTTGGTGGCATTTGAGACATGAACTGCCATCCTTTCACTCCTTGCAAGCTGCTCCATTTCATCCTGATGAGGGAAAAAAAAATAAAGAAAATAGTTTCCATAGATCAAAATCCATACCTAATTCAGAGTTTAAACTGTCGTCTATTAAGAAACCCAATGAGTTCTTCTTCCAAACTACCAATTGATTAACCAATTTCAATAAAATTGGAAGCAGAACATCAACAATTAAGACAGAATATATATAAGAAATAACCTCAGTTAGACTTCCAGGCCAGCCACCCCTTTCAGTCATGGTCTCCATTTCATTGTACCCTTCAAGGAGTCTTTCTTGTTTCTTGTAATATTCGGAAACCTTGAGTTGATTCCCTGATAGTGATATGACATCCGAAACCAAAGCAAGATTATCAAATTTAGTTTTTAATTTGATTTATATTAAGAAAAGTAGTACTACCCCCATGTTTTCATCTAGCTAAATACTGCCTCGACTTTGCAACAAGTAGATATTCTTAGGTAGCTTCATATCAATTAAACTCCTGTTATTTCTGATTATTCAAAAATATGAATAAAAAGGTACAAAATCACAGTCAGCAGAAGTTCAACTTTTGAGCACACAAGACCACTACTGCTGGAGGATTCTGAATATTCCAAGAAAAAAGATGGAAATGGAGAATTGGTAGACTAATTTATGTAATCTATATGAATACCCCACCATGATGGCCTAGTTTGCACCATCATTTATGTATAATTACCATATAATTACAACCACCAAATTGTAATTATTATAATCTAAAATGTTAACGAAGGAAATTTACCAAAAATTCTTGTAAAATGTAGACAATAGAGCTACTTATATTATTATTAGTAGCAACTTTAATTTTGGCCATATGTTATTCCACAGAAAGTGGGAGAAACGAAGCCAGCAGCTCTTTTTCTGTGAAAACTTTATTAAAAGACTGTTATGGATTGAAACAATCAGAACCAGCAAGTAGATGTAGACCCATCTCTTCTCTTGCATGAACAATATAAATTCCAGACAATTGCTATGATTTCTGGGTTGATTACTTCAGATTTTGGCCAAATGTATAATTAACATACATACACACAGATAGTACTCTACGTATATTATTAGTAGTATATAGAAGAATGAATATATAAATATAAATAATTCCGGAAACAATCTGATTTGAGTCTTAGAACTTAGTAATTCAGTTGTCAACAGTCTCCGAGTTTCTATTAAATTAAAATAAACAAAGATACTGATATCAAATCGAAACCTGCAACACCTACTAGTTTGTGGAGACGGACAGAAATGGCAAGAGCAAACATGACCTAAAAATTGCTTTGTAACTAAAAGAAAGAATTTGGAAAACAGATTTTTAATTTCAAAGTTACTATCTGTAACTTTTTTAACACTACTCAAATCACCTGGTTTGAAAGAAAATTAAATCCTCTCTCGAATTCATAGTTTTCGCTGAATCTGATTCATTTTTGGACCGGAAAGAAAAGGCTTTCTGTGCTTTTCTGGAGAAGCATAGAAGCTCTTTTCAAAAATTACTACAAAGCAAAAGCAAAAAGCAAAAATAAAAGAGAGAGAGAGAGAGTTTCCACTCAAAGCTCTTTTCTAAACAAGCGCTTTTTCATTGAATCCTTTGAGATAAACATAAATCACAAAACAAGGATTCAGCCGTATAATTTTTGTTTTCCCAACAACCAAACAAGATATAAACACGAGGAATCAAGAATATAGTAAAACAGTAATGACATACTTGGAATGAAAAGATGGCGAAGAAAACCAGCGTAGAGATGAAAACCACCGCCACCCCGACAGTCATCGACGGAGGGTCGTTGCTGCGGAAGGCGAAAACTGTCGAGACTGAGTCGCCATGCAGACGACTCCTTATCTGGTTGGGGAAGAAGCTGACCACCGTCACTGCAACTTTGTCCAACAATGCTGTCCTGAATTGCCTCGTAATTGCCACTCCGATCAAGATCAAGACCGCGATCACGATCCATCTTCCTCTTCTTGTAAACTCAGAAGATGACGAAATTTGGAATTGTGAAACAGAAAGATTTTGGGCTGAATGCACCCGCAGAGCAAACTGGTTCTTAATAATATGGCGAGGAGGTTAATGCTGTACGTAGTGCATGCATATGTATCTTAATTTGTGAATGATACGTGAGCAAACACGTGGCCATTGTTATGCATTAGGATTTATATTAGTGGTGGCGAGGAAAATGGTCCACGCCATTGCCAATGCCATTATCTCACAAGAGTAATTATTATATGCATGCGTATATAGAAGAGGATATACAGGATGAATGAATGGTATGCTTATTCTTACACCAAGTGAATGCCCATATATTTTGAAACATACGCATTTGTTCACATGAATTTCAAAAATTATTTAATTTATAAATTCTTTTAACAAAAATGAATGAATAAATAGACGATATTACCTCTTATTTCGGAGAGGTCAATTGGGAAAGTTGAATATTTCATGGTATATTATTCGTTCATATTATCATTCATTCATTGTTACAAATGTTTGCTTCATTCTTTGAAGCAATCGCATCCTTTGATTCTAGCGAGATCATGTCGATGCATGCCAACAAGTAAACAATATGCATATTTTATATAATTTTTCTTTAAGTTTTTTTTTAAATAATAAAAATTAATTTTTAAACGACATTAAAAATGCCTTAAGAAAGATAATTAAGTTAATGTAATTTAAACATGCCCAAATAAATAAAATTAACATTCCCATTATCAAGTAACATTATTGAAATTAAAATATATGTAAAAAAAGACCACCAACCAAAAGCACTTTTAAAAGGATAAAATATATTGACAAACAAAGGTATTTATCTACTATATCATCGTGATGTATACGTAAGAATTGATAGTGGTCTATGTAAATCACTCATATGTTTGAATTAAATGAGACGAGTGGTCACGCGTGATTGATCACTATGATATTTAATTTTTTTTAAAAAATATTTGAAACGATTGATTAAAGAAATATTTTTAAGTTACGTAATCAAATTGGGGTTGTTGGTCGTGCAATATTTGCCTTCTCAACCGAAAGATAGGAGGGCACTCAAGGCATGAATGAAATGGTCCTTAGCCCTTGCAATAAGTGTCAACCCACCCTTATTTTTCGATTTTCTTGGAAGAAGGTTGTATTGTTTGTAGTATTAAGGCATTGCTTGGCGCATGCCTTCCTTGCTACTATTAACCTATTGAATCTTCGAATACTACCAACAAAGCAAAGCAAGATGAAAAAAATACAAATCACACGGGCAAAGCAAGGCAAGGGAAACAAAAGTGTTCATCATGATTTCTTAGGCTTGTGCTCCGGGCGATGAGTGATGTTAAAATCGACATGAACAAAGCTCTTTCCACTTCAGGAAGTTGCTCCAGCTTTTCCTGTAGAGATTCTCCAGTGTTATGCGCTTCACTTAGTGGCATTTCCCAGGCAAAAGTACCGACAACCGAAATTGTATGCTCTTGCCGTCTCGATCTGCTTAATTTCTTCGTGGTGATTCCATATCAAATACGTTAGCTTCGCTAAGTACTCCGCCGGAGCTGTTCTCCCAATCAGTGAGCCTACATTCTCCATCATTGTATTTGCCCAATTGCCCACTGTGTACAAAGCTATCTGAATAATTAAGGCCATTCACATATATGCTGGTTTAATCATGAAAACATGCGTATAATGTTATCATCTTCGTTAACTCACTAAAATGGCGCCGAGGGGATCGATCCACCTGTAGAACTTGATGGCTAATACGGCTGTTGCTAGCCCGATGGAGTTAGTAATCACATCGAAAAAATGATCTTGTGCATATGCTCTAACAATTTCATTTTTGAATCTGCGGCAATCAACCATGAGCACAAATTTTACCAGTGTCACAGATATCACAGTCAAACTTCCAGGCAAAATTCCCAATTCAGTGAATGTATCAACTTGGTTGTATCCCTTGAGAAGTTTTTCTTGTTTCTTGTAATAGTCTGCAATTTTTCTCCGTTTCTCTGAGAAAGGAACTAGAAGTTCAGACGTGAAATTTTCTTGGGAATATCCAATTCAAAATTTAGTACTTACTCAAAGTCCCGATAAAATAGCCAAAGCCAAAATGAGAATCCATGCGTCTCTCCGGCAAGTGAAACCGGTCCATGTTAATTCGCCAAGACGGCTCAATTGACAGCGGAACATTCTCTCCAGGAGGTGCAGGTGACAGAAGATCTGTCCGGTAGTCCGATGAATCTGTCCGAAGATCATTCACCATTTTTTTGATGACACAACACAGGCAGTACTTTCTTGGCATAGAATAGTAGTAAGTGTTGTCCTGGCTATATAAAGAAAACTTAAGCAAATAAACAAGTAGAGATGACAAGGAAATGCAACTGCTCCGTTTTAGAGGAAAAAAATACAATAGGCTGAGAACTAATTCAATATAAAAGCAGGCATGGATAATGTTGATTCGAAGGCGGCAAATGCTACCCCAAGAAATTTGGAAAGTATGGTCATTTCATGCCTGATTCGACAGTAGTAACTTATCTGTATTGAATTTAGATTTAACAGAATGAGGAAGGAATCCCAATTGAGGAAATATTAGAATTTTATTTGTTTCACACTACAAAAGTCTAGAATGTTCTGCATCTCATACTTGTTTATTGAATTTAAAATGTTTTCTTTTTTGAGTTTCTTTCCCTGCGCAGGGACACGGGTGTACACACAATCACTTCGTATTGGCAACAGCAGCAGCAAAATTTGCACGAGTGCTTGCAAGTCGGGATGGCAAAGTGCAGATGGAAATAATAATTGTTTTATGCATATATCGTTGGCTCAGATAGTAATCTTCTCAAATTGCCAGAAGGAACAAAAAGGAAACAACATTTGTGCTGGCTGTTATTTCATTTTTCCCTGCAGCCCGAAGGTACAAGTTGTCCAACAAATGCACCCTGAATAGAGAGATTTTAGGGTGAGAATTAATATAAATTAATTAATTATGTTAGAAAAAATTTTAATCAGTATCGTAAATAATGTTGTAGAACTATTTAATTAAAAAATTATTCATTAATTATGAATAAAAAATTTTTAAAAAATTTTAATAATTTTTTATTTATATTAATTAAATATAAATTTTATTTTTAATTTTTATTATTTATCATTAATAAAAAATAAATTATGAATAAAATTTTTTAATTTATTAATTAAATAATTTTAACATATTATTTATATTATTATTATTATTATAAGACAGTCCTATTTAAATTTTTTTTAATTATATTAATCTAATTTACACCAAATTATATGTCTCGAGCTATTAAAATTATAGCGTGATAATATTAAATTCTTATGAATTTTTTTTTAAATTTTAACAAATTTAATAATATCAATTAAAGCATATATAAATTCAATAGGTTGGTTGCATAAGAAAAATTTTATTTGAAAATTAAATATATCTCTATTTATTTGGTATAGTAAAATTTTAATTTTTTAAAATTAAATTTGTATTAATTAGATCGAATTTTTATTATGATCTAAAATTCTAATCTAGTGATATCCGAACAAAATGCAAACCAAACAAATCCTCAAAGCGAAGTAATATTTCCCGTTTTCTAACATACGGACAGAAAACAACAGAAAAAACACAAAAGCAGAAAGGGAGTGAAAATAAGAGTGAAAGTCAAAGAAAAGAGGTGGCGAGGCCCAAGCCCTAGACTAGAGTTTCTCTGTCGAAAACTTTATCATTCATCTACCGAAACCAAGATCGAAATTTCACACACAAGAAGGTTTCATCAGACCAGAATACGAAGATGGTCAGTTTTATTTTCGCATTCCTTTGATTTTCTTCTTTTTTTGTCTTCCCGTTGTAGTGGATATGTTGAGATTAAGCTGAATTAATGCGGGTTACTTGCAATGCTAATAGCAATAGCTTTTGATTCAATACCTGGGGTTTTATCAGGTAACGGAAGTATCTGATAATAATGAAATTTATCCTTTTTAATTAGTTAAAGTTTCGGTTTTTAATGTTTATAATGCCTTTATTTTCTGTATAACTTGTTGTTTTGGCCCCTTCTTTTCTTTTTGGGAAATTCGTCAAGTTTAGTATATAATCTTGTATCTGGGTTATCAATTCTGTCGTACAATACATGTATCTGTCCCGTTCAATATTATCCGTGTCTGTATTTGTATATTCATATGGTTTTATTTATGGTTTTTCAGCATAAGTTGAGTAGAAGTAACCGGGATAAAATCCAGCAATTTATCTCGATAACTGGAGCAAGGTATCTTCATATCTTATCCTCTTGTGATGTGATTTTCTTGCTTGAAGGCTGTGGTAGATGATGATTGGATGGAACAGAAAAAGTATGTCTTTTGGCATATGATTATTAGGTGCTAGAAAAAATTAAATTTTTATCTCTCTACATAAATGGGAGAAAATCTGAGGAGAGAGTTTTCTGTGTACTGATTTGTTAATGGCCTGTGAAAAAGGAAAACTAGAAGCTTTTAAATTTGTAGGTTCTCTGCTGATACATTTCATTCTCTTATTTGAACTCCAATTAGTTGCTTTCATATGTAGATGAATTCAAGTGCAGTAATTTAAACTCTGAAGCATGTCAGACAATTTTTCATTAAATTGGTATGCGGAAATAATCACCTGCTCATTTGTCTTCTCTTCCAATCATAAGGGAATCTAGGACGGTTGTATCCAGCTTATTATAGAGAATAAATATTTCAGTGCTCTTCTCAGATTAATCAAAGCAGGATAGCATCTTTTGTCTGGATTTATGATTTGCATTTTTACTGATACAGTTTCTTTTTCTTGTTTTGTGTAAAATTTTAATGCAGTGAAAAAGCTGCTCTTCAGGCATTGAAGGCTAGTGATTGGCATCTTGAAGGAGCGTTTGATGTATTCTATAGCCTACCACAAGTAAAATCATTTACTGATACTAGGCATTTGGAGGAGCTTTATAACAGATATAAAGGCAATCTTTATTTTTTCACTAGCTTTTTTGTTCTTTTATGTTGCGTGAACTTGCACGTCATGTGTCTATAACATTAGTTGTAGCACTTAGTTTATCTGATTGGATGTCAAATGCTTATGGAATAGCTATATACTAAGAAATATATTTTCTAAAATATTTCTGCAGATCCATATGCTGATATGATTCTGGTTGATGGCATCACTCTCCTTTGCAATGACCTTCAGGTAGCTGTTTTGGTTGCCAGTTCGTTAACTTCTTGGTTGATTGTTATGGTTTTGAGTTTTGGGTATCATAATTCTGATTATGTACTGTGTATTAATGCTTGTTTCTCTTCATGGTTTGCTAATATTTCTTGGTATTCTTTCATACTAGTTTAATTGTTGCCAAAACTATTTCTTTTCATAGTTTGCATGACATTTGACCCTTTTGTTTCCCTGCAGGTGGATCCTCAAGATATAGTTATGGTATGTATATATGATTTTGTAGAACCTCTTGCTTTACAAGACATGCATACTTTTTTTTTATTTACTTGTGATTTTTTTGGAAAAAAGTTGTTGATAACCCCAGATTTCAAATTTGAGTTCAAAGAATCTCTGACCTTTTGAGATGAAACCTGTAAAAAGTTGCAATTTATGGTTGTTCTGAAATTTGGTTTGTAGGCTTCAACCTCATGAATCATCAAGTGGTTGCACTAATGACATGGATGAATTTTGCTAACATGATTTATTTATGTTGTTTCAGTTAGTTCTTTCATGGCACATGAAGGCTGCTACAATGTGTGAATTTTCCAAACAGGAGTTCATCAGAGGATTACAATCGCTAGGGTAAACTTATATGGTTGTTTCTGTTGGTTCTGGTTATTAACAGGTTGTAAGTTCAAATGAACTGTGATGCAAATTTGTTGAAGGGTAATTATTTTGGTGGCAGGATAGATTCTTTGGACAGGTTCTGTGAAAGGATATCATTCATGCGGTCTGAGCTGAAAGATGAACGTATGTGCTTTGGTGCATAATTTTGGTATTTTGCCAAAAATTGTTTATATCTTAAAATACCATGCTGTTTTTGTGGAAATCAACTCGAAATGAATATGTTATAGAAAAATTAGGCACCTTTCCAAACAGATCCTTGAACGTGTTTTCCCGCTTTTAGATGTAGATAGATAGTGCTCTGATGTTGTTGTTGCTTAGATAATCTTTTCTTTTGATTATCCAGAAAAATTCCGCGAGATATACAACTTTGCATTTGGTTGGGCAAAAGAAAAGGTAATATTTGTCACTGAAACTTAAAAGCATTTAAATTTCATAAAGGTATAGTTATGGTATGTGCATGAAGTGTCTTTTTTCAATTTCAGGGTCAGAAATCTCTAGCATTGGATACTGCAATTGGAATGTGGCAATTATTGTTTGCAGAGAGGCAATGGCCGCTAGTTGATCACTGGTGCCAGTTCTTACAGGTAGCTTATAGGCACTTGCTTTGTCTTCTTACTGTTCTTTTACATATTTTCTTTCTAATAATAAATGTACTTTATGCATTTTATAAGAATTAGTTGTAATTCATGTAACAAAAAGTGAAAAAGAGTTCATGTATCTTGTAACTCTGCAATCTTGCTTTTATATGTTCTCTGTGTGTGCCTATTGGTAATTTCCTGTGATTTAAATTCTCTGTATTGACCATCCTCATCAGGCTAAGCATAATAAAGCAATCTCGAGGGATACCTGGTGTCAGCTGTTGGAGTTTGCAAGGGTAAGATGAAGTTTAAACCATATGCCTGCTTGCAATTTTAAATGTGATTCTTTCAACTGCTTTCCTGTCATCACATTTACTCAACTATCTTAAGGTTTTACACAGAATATGATTGAAGAATTTGAAAATTCAAGCCTCTTTTCTTTTTTGGGTTTTTCCCTTTTGTTGGGGGGTGGGGAACCTACATTTATGTTCATGTATTTTCCTTAAGAAAAATTCCATTTCTTCTTATTTGCTGATATTGTCTTCCAATATAAGCCATTGGGCTTTAGCATATGCAACACTGAATAGATTGGGTTCCCAATGCTAAAAATCATTGCAAATATTTTAGAGCTTCTTTCTACTGTTAATAGTCATCCTATTCGTACTGCCCATACAAAATGGGCAAGTCTCACATTTGAAAGCGATTCATTTCAATCCCAAATTTCATGTCTAGTTGGTGGATATGAAGCAAATGAATATCAGTAAGAGGATGAGTTTCAGTTGTAAAGTATGACAGATGGTTTGGATTCATCTTGTTGAAGTTCATTCAATATATTGAAATTTAAACAAGAAGAGTTGGGATTTGGCAAAGCTATAGAGGATAAATATTTACCACTCTGACATGTATGTATGTACTTCCAGCGGGCTGTGATGTTGTTGATGCTAACCACAATGTCAGTCCTAATTATATTGTACTCTTTTCCGTTGTGCAGACGGTGGACTCTACACTATCAAATTATGATGCGGAAGGTGCTTGGCCTTATCTTATTGATGAATTTGTTGAGTACTTGAATGAGAATGGTATCATTCAAAATCATTGATGTAAGAAGGGGTGCTGGTAAATTATGCTAAGTGATACATCTGTCTTTCTCTAGTGTGATTGTAGTTGTGCTTTCTTGTCAATGACATTTGCTTTGGAAAAAATAATGAACTCCTGGAGAAATACTTTCAATGACCTTATTTATCAGTTGACATTTGGTATATAACATTCTCATTTAATGGGATTGTTGATATGATATGTGCATTATCTTGTGAAATAAAATATAAGTTCTTGATTGTTTAGTATAATTCGGTATCTTAAAATTTCTGCTTTCAAAATGCATTAGAGCTATTTCAAGTTATAGCTTTAGTCTAAGGTAGATGTCCAAGGTTTGAAAGGAGACTGAGAAAAGCTTTGATGATGATCATTTGTTCGTATTTATTTGATAGCCAATATGTATCAGTCGGGAACAATAAATAAATAAATTGTTTTCTTTGGCTATTGGAATTAATGATTAGGGGCCCAAATCTAGTATTAATTTATGAATATATCTGCAAGTGAAAGACGCCCAAACAGCTCTTTTGGCATGCATGTTAATCAATTCCTTCTGCACTTTTGATGTGTACTGGGCTGAAACTCGGTACTTTTGCTTGTAACTCCATTTTGTTTTTTTAACATATTAAACCAATCATCATTCAGAAAATGTAGGGATAGTATTATTAGTTCATAAACTAATACTTTAAAAAAGAATCTGCAAATAAGAAGTAATTATTGTTAAGTACCTATAGGTCATGGAGTAAATTCAACTTTAATAACTAATAAATAAAATTCCACGAGCGTTGACGAAGTGAGCATGAAGTCGTGATTTGGAGATTTCTATAGATCTCACTTGGGAAAAAGTTTATGCAAAGTTGATATTAATTTATGACTGCGAACCATGGATCCTTTCTGCTTCACAAAAAGATAAATTCTCTTAATAACTTGACCATAATTAGCACATGAAACACATAAATGTACTTCAAACCAAAGTTCTTAAGCACATTAAGCCACATTGTAATAGGGCTGTAAATGACTTTAACCTGACTGAAAGTAGAGATCAGGCTATAAATATTGCTCACTTCTGTGTTGTAAACCATCAAGTAGCTAATCAAATAGCTTGAAGTTTTTAAAGCACTGCAATATTATCTCAGAATGGAGAGAAATTCCTTTGGGTTCATGTTCTTGCTCTTCATCCTCTTGATTTCTGGTAAGAATTTTGATCTCATTTTGAAGACTCACTTACTTCATTATTATTAGGTTTTAACTTGTCCAATTTCTTCGATAATTTTTAATCCCAGGAGAGGTGGTGCAAACACATGCAAGGACATGTTGTTTACGGAGCAAAACTTGCGAAGGTCTGTTCTTCAAAAGCCATAATTGTGCAGCGGTTTGCTTATCATAGGGATTCGCCACTGGCCACTGTACAAAAATCCGACGCCGATGCAAGTGCTGTATGCTTTGCGGCGGTCCTCCTGCATTCACTCCGCCTGAATATGTTGGCCGCCCATATGGTGAAGGACCACCAGAGTATGATCCTCCCGAAGGGAGGTTGCTTGCTTCTGACGAAACTTCAGAATATCGCTATCCTGGAGGACTGTCCCACGGAGAAGCTCCAGAACCAAGTCCTTTTGGGGAGAGTTTCCCTTTATCTGAAGGACATTCAAATGAAATGTGCGATGGATGGAGAAGCTCCAGGACCGAGCCCTAAAGAAGAAAACCCTCCCGGAAAAGCTACAGGATCGAGGGATATGCAGTTTCCCTGGGGATGCATTTTCACCGAAGAAGCCGGTTTTGCCTTTACAATCTGTGGAACCTGAAGGGTTTCCTTCTCCTAAAAGAAATTGGGCTGCTTTCAGACCATTTCTTCGTTTTAACAATATGAACTGATGAAGCTGAACAATGATTCGAGAATAGCATATACTTTTGCAGTTTTGTTGTTCGCTCTGGTTGTAGCTTCTGATTCAGATTAATTATATGAAGCATGCCTGTTTACGGCCTCTATCGGGAAAATGTTTTCTATGTTATGCTACAACATTTTTGTCATTTCCATATCGGCCAAAAACTTCAATAATTGTGTCATAAAATCAAAATTTGTATTTTACAAGCATGTCTCTCTGAAATTTCTAACCTACAACTTAGAAATTTTCCGAGGAATTAATTCATAATGGAATGCGCTGAAGAATTCCAAGACATCATACAACAAAGCTGATACTCATTTTATTGCTGAAAAAAGAAACAAGTTTCTAGTACTGATACAGCACACTTCATTCTCACAAGGAAAAACCACACAACAATGAAAACAACAAAGTAGCCGTCATACAAGCTACTTGAACAGAAATACTGGCGCAAACTTTTAAGTAAAAAATCTCAAATCGCTCCACCAACTAAGAGCACAATCCACCGCTGAAATGTCGCTCCTCAGTGATGAAAAATTTCAAGGCCTGGCCTTTAGATCCGCTGCTTCCCTTCTTGATTTCAGTGAGCATGTCGCGGATGCACCATGGAAAGCTAAGAAATTGGTTTCGATTCATTTCTTCTTCGTTGTAACGTCGCCAGTAGCTTGGATGGCAACTAACATAAAACCGAGCTCAAGCTTGGATGTCGCGGATGATATTGTTGATCAGGTAGGAGCCATATGACCTGATTTAAGTTTCTCTCTCTCTCTCTCTCTCTCCTCACTCACTTTCTCTGCTCTGCATGTGTGTTTCTGATTAGATTGTGGACATGCTGGCCTCAGTTGGCATTAGACAGAACTGAAATGTTGAGATTTGCCACATCAGTGTCAATGTTGACAGAGTTAATGTTTTCATTTCTATATTTATCTATCTGATTTGTATTGTTTGAGGCTTGCCCTCCCCTACTATTGAATCTGAAAAACACATGGGCAGGAATTTGTTATCTTTTTGTTCTTAACTTTATTTCCTACTTTCATGCTATTATTTTTGACCATGCATGAAATGTTACTGCAGCTTGGAGGTCCTGATAGGGTTGCAGAGACGACTGGGAGAAGAGGCATGCTTGTAAGGGGTTCTGGTGGAAAAGGTGTAACTTATCAGGCACGGAACACGTGAGTTTTTTTTATTTACTTTTTCTTCACTGATAATCTGCTCGTTGTTTCTTGGTAGCTGAACTCCCTTGAAACGGATCACGTGAGTTTTTTTTATTTACTTTTTCTTCGCTGATAATCTGCTCGTTGTTTCTTGACAGCTGAACTCCCTCAAAGGTACTTATGCTCTTGTTGTTGTACGAGAAGCACTCTTTTCCGTTCATTAATTTGGCTACTAAGTGAAATGTCTTGATACACTTAGAATAAAAAAAAGTAACAAAAAATAAAAAACTAGACTCAATATTAAATCTGCTCTGATACTATAAAAAAATATTAATAAAAAAATATAAAAAAAAATATTAATGAAAAAATAAAAAAATTTATTTTTTCACTTTATCAATATTTACACATTTAAAGTATTTATATACAATATTCTAACAATTAGTTACAAATTTATTTTATTTTTCTAATAGTTAGGTATAATACACAATAACGTATTTTTTTAATTTTAAGAATTAGCCGTTATTTTGTTTATTAGTGATTAGCTTATTAGCCGTTATTTCGTACTTTAGTGATTAGCTTAATATGGGTTTTGGACTTGATATAGGTGTACTTTAATGATTAGCTTAATATGGGTTTTGGACTTGATATAGGTGTACGTAGGCCTGTAACTCTGAGCCTTTTATATTCGCCTTCAATCTCTTCGATTTCAACACTATTTGCTATATTGCTCCAGAAAGGAAGTCACCGTGGAAATGGTCAACATGCATGAAAAACAGCTTTTTATGGATGGTAAGAAGTTCATAGCAATCATATCAGAAGCTGGTTCTGCCGGTGTTTCCTTGCAAGCAGATAGAAGAGCAGAAAATCAGGTACGCCTCACTATGCGGATGTTTTCTTTTCTGCATGCCTCCATTTCTTTAAAGTTTCTAAAGCTAGATGCCTTGAAAGCATTTCTGCTTAGCAAAA
>BNST01002970.1:0-270950 GCA_019650275.1 Xylocarpus granatum
TGCTCAAAACATCCTTGTCGGCGCGGCTGCAGAGTCAGGTGTGTTCGACATTGTGCAGGACGGAGTTCCAGGGTTGACCACAGCATCCCAGTGGGCGTGCCAGTGCGTTCGACTGTCTGCGGCTGGAACTACTAGTGGAGACTGGAACAATCGTGCGGGCTTGTCAGAGGCATACAGCTAGGTACAACACATAACAACATATCTTTGTTTTTCAAAAACTTCACGTTATGTTGTCCCTTAGTAGTTAGCTTGAGGCGGGCTATGGGCTTGCTATGGGTGTCCAAAGATCAATCAAAGAGTTATTTGGGCTTTCCATCTCCACCCTCAATCTCTTCATCATCAAGAATTCTGACGGCCGTGGCAGAGGCTTCATGCGTGTTTTTCAGTCCGTGGGACGAACTTCTGGGTGTGAGCAAATCATCCTCTTGGGCGAACCAGAGGCATTGGGCATGTTTGGCAATGCTCGGGCAAATTTCGAGGAGTGCTCAAAACATCCTTTATGGTGTGGATGCAGGGTCAAGTGTGTTCGGCAGTGTGTAGGTCTAAGTTCCGGGAGCGACCACAGCATACCAGCGGGCGTGGCAGCGCATTCGACTGTGTGCGGCAGGAACTACCAGTGAGGACTGCAACATACGTGCAGGATTGGCAGAGGCATATAGAAGAACATCCTTACGGGCGTGGTTGCAGGTTCAGTTTTGTTCAGCAATGTGCAGGACGAAGTTTCGATAGCAACCAGAACATCCTAATGCCTCTGGTTCGCCCATGAGGATGTTTTGGTCACACCCGAAAGTTTGTCCCCAGACTGACAAACACGCATGCAGCCTCTGCCACAACCGTCAGGATTCTTGAAGATGAAGAGATTGAGGGTGAAGATGAAAAGCCCAAATAACTCTTTGATTGATCTTTGGACACTCATATCAGGCCCAAAGCCCATTCCAAGCTAACCATTACAGGGCAAAAACAAAGCTAGTTTTTGAAATTGAAAGATATGCTATTATGTGTTATACCTAGCTCTATGCCACTGCCAGGCTCGCACGTATGCTCCGGTCCCCACTAGTAGTTCTTACTGCACACAGTCGACCAAGCTGCCACGCCCACTGGGATACTGTGGTCGATCCCGGAACTTTGTCCTGCACACTGCCAAACACATCTGACCCTGCTGCCGAACCGACAAGGATGTTCTAGGCACTCCTTGAACTTTGTCCCAAGCATTGCCAAACGTGCCCAATGCCTCTAGTTCGCCCACGGAGATGTTTTGGTCACGCTCAGAAGTTCGTCCCCGGACTGACAAACACGCGTGCAGCCTCTACCACGGCCGTCAAGATTCTTGAAGATGAAGAGATTGAGGGTGAAGATGAAAAGCCCAAAGAACTCTTTGATTGATCTTTGGACGCCCATATCAACCGCAAAGCCCATTTAGAACTAACTACTACACGACAAAATAACAGGTAGTTTTTGAAATTGAAAGATATGATGTTATGTGTTATACCTAGCTGTATGCCACTGCTAGGCCCGCACGTACATTCCGGTCTCGACTAGTAGTTCCTGCCGCACACAGTCGAACGCGCTGCCACGCCCACTGTGATGTTGTGGTCGCTGCCGGAATGTCGTCCTGCACACTGTCGGACAGGCCTGACCCTGCTGCCGCACCGACAAGGATGTTCTAGGCACTCCCCGAAGTTTGTCCCAAGCATTGCCAAACGTGCCCAATGCCTCTAGTTCGAACACGGGGATGTTTTGGTCTCACGCGGAAGTATGTCCCCGGATTGACAAACACGCATGCAGCCTCTGCCACGGCCGTCAGGATTCTAAAAGATGAAGAGATTGAGGGTGAAGATGAGAAGCCCAAATAACTCTTTGATTCACCTTTGGACACCCATATAAAGCCCAAAGCCCATTTCAAGCTAACTACTACAGACAAAATGATAGCTAGTTTCTGAAATTGAAAGATATGCTATTATGTGTTATACCTAGCTGTATGCCTCTGCCAGGCCCGCACGTATGTTGCAATCTCCACCAGTAGTTCCTGCTGTACACAGTCGAAAGCACTGGCGCGCCCATTGGGATGCTGTGGTCGCTCCCGGAATTTCGTCCTGCACACTGCCAAACACACCTGACCCTGCTGCCGCGCCGACAAGGATGTTTTGGGCACTCTCCGATGTTTGTCGCAAGCATTGCCAAACGTGCCCAATGCCTCTGGTTCGCCCATGAGGATGTTTTGGTCACACCCGGAAGTTTGTCCCCGGACTGACAAACACGCATGCAGCCTTTGCCACGACCGTCAAGATTCTTGAAGATGAAGAGATTGAGGGTGAATATGAAAGGCCCAAATAACTCTTTGATTGATCTTTGGACACCCATATCAGGCCCAAAGCCCATTTCAAGCTAACCATTACAGGGCAAAAACAAAGCTAGTTTTTGAAATTGAAAGATATGCTATTATGTGTTATACCTAGCTCTATGCCACTGCCAGGCCCGCACGTATGTTTCCGGTCCCCACTAATAGTTCTTACGGCACACAGTCGACCGTGCTGCCACGCCCACTGGGATGCTGTGGTCGATCCCGAAACTTCATCCTGCACACTGCCAAACACATCTGCCCCTGCTGCCGCACTGACAAGGATGTTCTAGGCACTCCCTGAACTTTGTCCCAAGTATTGCCAAACGTGCCTAATGCCTCTAGTTCGCCCACGGAGATGTTTTGGTCACGCTCAGAAGTTCGTCCCGGACTGACAAACACGCGTTCAGCCTCTGCCACGGCCGTAGAGGATTCTTGAAGATGAAGAGATTGAGGGTGAAGATGAAAAGCCAAATAACTATTTCATTGATCTTTTGACACCCATATCAAGCCCAAGGCCCATTTCATGCTAACTACTACAGGGCAAAATAATAGCTAGTTTTTAAATTGAAAGATATGCTACTATGTATTGTACCTAGCTGTATGCTTCTGCAAGGAGCGCACGTACATTCCGGTCTCGACTAGTAGTTCCTGCCGCACACAGTCGAACACGCAGCCACGCCCACTGGGATGCTGTGGTCGCTCTCGGAACTTCGTCCTGCACACTACTAACACATCTGACCATGGTGCCGCGCCGACAAAGATGTTCAAGGCACTCCCCAAAGTTTGTACCAAGCATTGCCAAACGTGCCTAATGGCTCTGGTTTGCCCACGGGAATGCTTTGGTCACACCCAGAAGTTCGTCCCCGGACTGACAAACACGCATGAAGCCTCCGCCACGGCCGTCAGAATTGTTGAAGCTCACGAGGTTGAGGGTGAAGATGAAAAGCCCAAATAACTCTTTGATTGATCTTTGGACACCCATATCAAGCCCAAAGCCGATTTCAACCTAACTACTACAAGACCAAATAACAGCTAGTTTTTCAAATTGAAAGATATGTTGTTATATGTTATATCTATTGGTATGCCTCTACCAGGCCCGCACGTATGTTCGAGTCTCGACTAGTAGTTCCTGTCGCACATAGTCGAACGTGCTGCCATGCCCACTGGGATGCTATGGTCGCTACCGAAAGTTCATCCTGAACACCGTCGAACAGACCTGACCCTGCCACCACACCGACAAGGATGTTCTAGGCACTCCCCGAAGTTTGTCGCAAGCATTGCCAAACATGCCCAATGGCTCTAGTTTGCCCACCGTGATGTTTTGGTTACACCCATAAGTTCGTCCCCAGAGTGATAAACACGCATGTAGCCTCTACCATGGCCGTCGAGATTCTTGAAGTTGAAGAGATTGAGGGTGAAGATGAAAAGCCCAAATAACTCTTTGATTGATCTTTGCACACCCATATAAGGCCCAAAGCCCATTACAAGCTAACTACAACAGGACAAAATAACAGCTAGTTTGTGAAATTGAAAGATATGCTGTTATGTGTTGTACCTAGTTGTATGCCTTTGCCAGGCCCGCACGTATGTTCCGCTCTCGACTAGTAGTTCCTACCACACACAGTCGAACGTGCTGGCACAAACACTAGGATGTTGTGGTCGCTACTGAAACTTTGTCCTACACACTGTCGAACAGACCTGACCCTGCCGCCGCACCGACAAGGATGTTATGGGCACTCCCTGAAGTTTTTCCCAAGCATTGCAAAACGTGCCCAATGCCTCTGGTTCGCCCACAGGGATGTTTTGGTCAGACCGAGAAGCTCATCCCCGAACTGATAAACATGCATCAACCTCTACCATGGCCGTTAGGATTCTTGAAGTTGAAGAGATTGAGGGTGAAGATGAAAAGCCCAAATAACTCTTCGATTGATCTTTGCACACCCATATCAAGCCCAAAGCCCATTTAAAGCTAACTACTACAGGACAAAATAACAACTACTTTTTGAAATTGAAAGATATGTTGTAATGTGTTTTACCTAGCTGTATGCCTCTGCCAAGCCCACACGTATGTTGCAGTCTCCACATGTTGTCCCCGCTGCACACAGTCGAACGCGCGGCCACGTGCACAGGGATGCTGTGGTCACTCCAAAACTCGGTCCTGCACACTGTCGAGCACTCCTAACCTCACAGCTGCACCCACAAAGATGATCTGAAACTCCTCGAAGTTTGCCCAAGCATTGCCAAATGTGCCCAATGCCTCTAGTTCGCCCACGGTGATGTTTTGGTCATACCTGGAAGTTCGTCCCCTACACTGACAAACACGCACGAACCCTCTACCACACCTGTCAGGATTGTTGAAGATGAAGAGATTGGGGGTGAAGATGAAAAGCCGAAATAAGTCTTTGATTGATCTTTGGACACCCATATCAAGCCCAAAGCCCATTTCAAGCTAACTACAATAGGACAAAATAACATCTAGTTTGTGAAATTGAAGGATATGATTTCATGTGTTATACCTAGCTGTATGCCTCTACCAAGCCTGAATCTATGTTGTGGTCTCCACTTGTTGTTCCTGCCGCACATAGTCGAACGTGCGGCCATGCGCACTGGGATGCTATGGTCGCTCCCAAAACTCCGTACTGCACACTACCGAAGACTCTTGACCTCGCAGCAGCACCCACAAGGATGTTCTGGGCACTCCCTGTAGTTTGTCCAGAGCATTGCCAAACGTGCCCAATGCCTCTGGTTCGCCCACGGTGATGTTTTGATCATACCCAGAAGTTCGTCCCTGGACTGACAAACACACATGAAACCTCTACCATGGCCATCAGCATTCTCGAAGGTGAAGATATCGAGGATGAAGATGAAAAGCCCAAATAACTCTTTTATTGATTTTTGGACACCCATATCAAGCCCAAAGCCCATTTAATGCTAACTACTATAGGACAAAATAACAGCAAGTTTTTGAAATTGAAAGATATGTTGTTATGTGTTATACCTAGTTGTATGCCTCTGCCAAGCCCGCACGTATGTTGCAATCTCCACATGTTGTCCCCGCCGCACACAGTTGAACGCGGCCACGTGCACAGGGATGCTGTGGTCGCTCCAAAAACTCGGTCCTGCATGCTGCCGAACATTCCTGACCTCACAACCGCACCCACAAGGATGATCTGGGCACTCTTCAAAGTTTGCCCAAGCATTGCCAAACGTGCCCAATGCCTCTGGTTCGCCCACGGTGATGTTTTGGTCATACCTAGAAGTTCGTCCCTACACTGACAAACATTCATGAACCCTCTACCACGCCCGTCAGGATTGTTGAAGATGAAGAGATTGAGTGTGAAGATGAAAAGCCCAAATAAGTCTTTGATTGATCTTTGGACACTCATATCAAGCCCAAAAGCCCATTTCAAGCTAACTACAACAGGACAAAATAACTTCTAGTTATTGAAATTGAAAGATATGTTGTTATGTGTTGTACCTAGCTGTATGCCTCTGCCAGGCCCGCACGTACGTTTTGGTCTTGACTAGTAGTTCTTGCTGCACACAGTCAAACGTGCTGCCACATGCGCTGGGATGCTGTGGTCACTCCCGGGACTCCATCCTGCACACCGACGAACACTACTGACCTCGTAGTCGCACCCACAAGGATATTATGGGCACTCCTTGTAGTTTATCCCAAGCATTGCCAAACGTGCCCAATGCCTCGGATTCGCCCACGGTGTTGTTTTGGTCATACCCAGAAGTTCGTCCCTGCAATCACAAACACGCATGAACCCTTTGCCACGGCCATCAGGATTCTTAAAGATGAAGAGATTGAGGGTGAAGATGAAAAGCCTAAATAACTATTCGATTGATCTTTGGACACCCATATCAGGCCCAATGCCTATTTCAAGCTAACTACTACAGGGCAAAATAACAGCTAGTTTTTGAAATTGAAAGATATGTTGTTATGTGTTATACTTAGCTGTATGCTTTGCCAAGCCCGCGTGTATATTCTAGTCTCCACTAGTAGTTCCCTCCGCACACAATCAAACGCGCTGCCACGCCCACTCCTGGAACTTCGTCCTGCACACTGCTGAACACAGCTGACCCTGCAATTGCATCGACAAGGATGTTCTAGGCACTCTCCGTAGTTTGTCCCAAGCATTGCGAAATCTGCCCAATGCAAAATCTGTCCCACGGGGATGTTTTGGTTACACCTAGAAGTTCGTCCCCGAACTAACAAACACGCATGACCCTATACAATGACTGTCAGCATTCTTAAAGATGAAGAGATTGAGGGTGAAGATGAAAAGCCCAAATAACTCTTTGATTGATCTTTGGACACCCATATCATGCCCAAAGCCCATTTCAAGCTAACTACTACAGGACAAAATAACAGCTAGTTTTTGACAGCGAAAGATATGCAGTTATGTGTTATACCTAGCTTTATGCGTCTGCCAAGCTCGCATGCATATTCTAGTCTCCACTAGTAGTTCCTGCTACCGTGCCCACAGGGATGATGTGGTCACTCCTGGAACTTCATCCCCTTGTAGCCATGTCGACAAGGATATTTTGGGCACTCCCCAAAGTTTTGCCCAAGCATTGCCAAACATGCCCAATGCCTCTGGTTTACTCACAAGAATGTTTTGGTCATGCTCAGAAGTTCGTACCCTGACTGACAAACACGCATGAAGCCTCTACCACGGCCGTCAGGATTCTTGAAGATGAAGAGATTGAGGGTGAAGATGAAAAGCCCAAATAACTCTCTGATTGATCTTTGGACACCCATATCAAGCCCAAAGCCCATTTCAAGCTAACTACTACAGGACAAAATAAGAGCTAGTTTTCGTAATTAAAAGATATGTTATTATGTGTTGTACCTAGCTGTATGCCTCTGCCAGGGCCGCACACCAGTAGTTCCTGCTGCACACAATCGAACACGCTGCCACGCCCAATGGGATGGTCTGGTCACTCCTGGAACTTCGTCCTGCACACTGCCAAATAGACCTCATCTTGCAGCCGTGCTGGCAAGGATATTCTAGGCATTCCTCGAAGTTTGACCCAAGCATGGCTAAACGTGCCCAATGGCTTTGGTTCGCCTACGGGGATGTTTTGGTCATGCTCAGAAGTTCGTCCCAGCACTGACAAACATGCATGAAGCCTCTGCCTTGGATGTCAGGATTCTTGAAGATGAAAAGACTAAGGGTGAAGATGAAAAGCCCAAACAACTCTATGATTGATCTTTGGACACCCATATCAAGCCCAAAGCCCATTTCAAGCTAACTAGTAAAGGACAAAATAATAGCTAGTTTTTGAAATTGAAAGATATGCTGTTATGCGTTGCACCCAGCTGTATGCCTTTGCCAAGCCCGCGCGTATATTCTGGTCTGCACTAGTAGTTCCTGCCGCACACAGTTGAACGCGCTGCCACGCTCACTGGGATGCTGTGGTCACCCTCGAAACTTCGTGTTGCACACTAACGAACACACTTAACCCTGCTGCTGCACCGACAAGAATGCTTTGGGCACTCCCCGAAGTTTGTTCCAAGCATTGCCAAACGAGCCCAATGCCTCTGGTTCGCCCACGAGAGATGTTTTGGTCATGCCCAGAAGTTCATCCCCTGACTAACAAACGAGCATGAAGCCTCTACCACGGCCGTTAGGATTCTTGAAGATGAAGAGATTGAGGGTGAAGATGAAAAGCCCAAATAACTCTTTGATTGATCTTTGGACACCCATATCAAGCCCAAAGCCCATTTCAAGCTAACTACTAAAGGACAAAATAATAGCTAGTTTTTTAAAATTGAAAGATATGCTGTTATGCGTTGCACCCAGCTGTATGCCTTTGCCAAGCACGCGCGCATATTCTGGTCTGCACTAGTAGTTCCTGCCGCACACAGTCGAACGCGCTGCCACGTCCATTGGGATGCTGTGGTCACTCTCGGAACTTCATCCTGAACACTGCCGAACACACCTGACCCTATTGCCGCACCGACGAGAATGTTCTGGGCACTCTCCGAAGTTTGTCCCAATCATTGCCAAAACGTGCCCAATGCCTCTGGTTCGCCCACAGGGATGTTTTAGTCACACCCAGAAGTTCTTCCCTGGACTAACAAACATGCATGAAACCTCTACCACGGCCGTCAGGAATCTTGAAGAAGAAGAGATTGAGAGTGAAGATGAAAAGCCCAAATAACTCTTTGATTGATCTTTGGACACTTATATCAAGCCCAAAGCCCATTTCAAGCTAACTACTACAGGACAAAATAGTTTTTGAAATTGAAAGCTATGCTGTTATGCATTGTACCTAGCTGTATGCCTCTGCCAGGGCCGCACGTATGTTCCGGTCTCCACTAGTAGTTCCTGCCGCACACAATCGAATGCATTGCCACGCCCACTGGGATGTTGTGGTCACTCTTGGAACTTCATCCTGCACACTGCTGAACAGACCTCACCTTGCAGCCGCGCCGACAAGGATATTCTGGGCATTCCCCGATGTTTGTCCCAAGCATTGCCAAACGTGTCCAATGCCTCTGGTTCGCTTACGTGGATGTTTTGGTCACGCTCAGAAGTTCGTGCCCGGACTGACAAGTATGCATGAAGCCTCTGCCACGTCCGTCAAGATTCTTGAAGATAAGAAAGATTGAGGGTGAAGATAAAAGGCCCAAATAACTCTTTGATTGATCTTTGGACACCCATATCAAGCCTAAAGCCATTTCAAGCTAACTACAAAATGACAAAATAACAGCTAGTTTTTGAAATTGAAAGATATGCTGTTATGTGTTGCACCCAGTTGTATGCCTTTGCTGTGCCCGCGTGTATATTCTGGTCTCTACTGGTAGTCCCTACGGTGCAATGTCAAACACGCTGCCACGCGCACTAGGATGTTCTGGTGGCTGCCGAAAACATCGTCTTGCACACTGCTGAACACACTTGACCCTTCTGCCACACCGACAAGGATGTTTTGGGCACTCCCCAAAGTTTGTCCCAAACATTGCCAAACGTGCCCAATGCCTCTGGTTCACCCACGGGAATTTTTGGCCATGCTCAGAAGTTTGTGCACGGACTGACAAACACGTATGAAGCCTCTGCCATGGCCTTTAGGATTCCTGAAGATGAAGAGATTGAGGGTGAAGGTGAAAAGCCCAAATAACTCTTGGATTGATCTTTGGACACCCATATCAAGCCCAAAGCTCATTTCAAGCTAACTACTATAGGATAAAATAATAGCTAGTTTTTAAAATTGAAAGATATGCTATTATGAGTTGTACGTAGCTGTATGCCTCTGCCATGCCCGCGTGTATATTGTGGTCTCTACTGGTAGTTCCGACATCGCACTGTCAAACATGCTGCCACGCGAAGTGGCTGTTCTGGTCGCTGCCGAAACATTGTCTTTCACACTGCCAAACTCACTTGACCCTGTAGCCGTGCCGATAAGGATGTTCTGGGCACTCCCCAAAGTTTGTTACAAGCATTGCCAAACGTGCTCAATGCCTCTGGTTCGTCCACTGGGATGTTTGGTCATACCCAGAAGTTCGTCCCTAGGCTGACAAACGTGCATGAAGCCTGCCCAAGGCTGTCAGGATTCTTGAAGATGAAGAGATTGAGGGTGAAGATGAAAAGCCCAAATAACCCTTTGATCGATCTTTGGACACCCATATCAAGCCGAAAGCCCATTTCAAGCTAACGACTATAGGACAAAATAACAGCTAGTTTTTGAAATTGAAAGATATGCTATTATTTGTTGTACCTAGTTGTATGCCTCAGCCAAGCCGGCGTGTATATTCTAGTCTCTACTAGTAGTTCTTGTCGCACATAGTCGAACGCACTGCCACGCCCACTGGGATGCTGTGGTCAGAACCGGAACTTCATCCTGCACATTGCCGAATAGAGCTCACCTCTGCAGCCGCGACGACAAGGATATTCTGGGCACTCCGCGAAGTTTTTCCCAAGCATTGCCAAACGTGCCCAATGCCTCTGGCTCACGCACGGGGATCTTTTGGTCAAGCTCAGAAGTTCGTCCCTGGACTGACAAACACGCATGAAGCCTCTGCCACGGCCGTCAGGATTCTTGAGGATTAAGAGATTGAGGGTGAAGTTGAAATGCATAAATTACTCTTTGATTGATCTTTAGACACCCATATGAAGCCTAAAGGCCATTTCAAGCTAACTACTGCAGGACAAAATAATAGCTAGTTTTTGAAATTGAAAGACATGTTGTTATGTGTCGTATGTAGTTGTATGCCTCTGCCATGCCCACATGTATATTGTGGTCTCTACTGGTAGTTCCTATAGTGCACTGCCAAACATGCTTCCACATGCAGTGGGATGCTCTGGTCGCTGCCGAAAAAATCGTCTTGCACACTGCTGAACACACTTGACTCTGCAGCCGCGCCACCAAGGATGTTCTGGGCACTCCCCGAAGTTTGTTCCAAGCATTGCCAAATGTGGCCAATGCCTCTGGTTTGCCCATGGGGATGTTTTGGTCATACCCAGAAGTTCTTCCCCAGATTGACAGACAACCATGGAGCCTCTGCCACGGTCGTCAGGATCCTTGAAGATGAAGAAATTGAGGGTGAAGATGAAAAGCCTAAATAACTCTTCGATTGATCTTTAAACATCCATATCAAGCCCAAAGCCCATTTCAAGCTAACTACTATAGGGCAAAATAATAGCTAGTTTTTGAAATTGAAAGATATGTTGTTATGTGTTGTACCTAGTTGTATGCCTTTGCCAAGCCCGCGTGTATATTGTAGTCTCACACTAGTAGTTCCTACCGCACACAGTCGAACGCGCTGGCACGCCCACTAGGATGCTGTGGTCACTCCTAGAACTTCGTCATGCACACTGCCGAACAGACCTCAACCTGCAGCCGCGTCGACAAGAATATTCTGGGCACCCCTCAAAGTTTGTCCCAAGCATTGCCAAACGTGCCCAATGCCTCTGGTTTGCCCACGGGGATCTTTTGGTCATGCTTAGAATTTCGTCCTCGGACTGACAAACATGCATCAAGCCTCTACCTCGGCCATCGGGATTCTTGAGGATGAAGAGATTTAGGGTGAAGACGAAAAGCGCAAATAACTTTTTGATTGATCTTTGGACACCCATATCAAGCCCAAAGCCCATTTCAAGCTAACTACTACAAGACAAAATAACAGCTAGTTTTTGAAATTGAAAGATATGCTATTATGTGTTGTACCTAGCTGTATGCCTCTGCGAAGCCCACGTGTATATTCTAGTCTCCACTAGTAGTTCCTACCGCACACAGTCGAACGCGCTACCACGCCCACCGGGGATGCTATGTTTATTGTGGGAACTTCGTCCTGCACATTGACGAATAGACCTCACCCTGCAGCCGCGGCGACAGGGATATTCTGGGCACTCCCTGAAGTTTGTCCAAGCATTGCCAAGCGTGCCCAATGCCTCTGGTTCGCCGACAGGTATCTTCCGGTTGCACCTAGAAGTTCGTCATCGGACTGACAAACATGCATGAAGCCTCTGTCGCGGCCTTGTGGATACTTGTAGATGATGAGATTGAGGGTGAAGATAAAAAGCCCAAATAACTCTTTGATTGATCTTTGGACACCCATATCAAGCCCGAAGCCCATTTCAAGCTAACTACGACAGGAGAAAATAACAGCTAGTTTTTGAAATGGAAAGATGTGCTATTATGTGTTTGTACCTAGCTGTATGCCTCTGCCGTGCTTGTATGTATGTTTTGGTCTCTACTGGTAGCTACTACCGCACACAGTTGAACGCACTGCCACGCACACTGGGATGTTCTTCTCACTCTCGGGACTTTGTCATGCACACTGCTAAGCACTCCTTACCTCGCAGCCGCACCCACAACGATGTTCTTGGCACTCCTTGAAGTATGTCCCAAGCATTGTCAAACATGCCAAATGCCTCTTGTTCGACGATGGGGATGTTTCGATCGCACCCAGAAGTTCATCCTTGGACTAACAAACATGCATGAAGCATCTGCCACGGCCGTGGGGATTGTTAAAGATGAAGGGATTGAGGGTGGAGATGAGAAGCCTAAATAACTTTTTGATTCATCTTTGGACACCCATATCAAGCCCAAAGCCCATTTCATGCTAACTACTAAAGGACAAAAAAATGGCTAGTTTTTGAAATTGAAAGGTATGTTGTTATGTGTTTCTACCTAGCTCTATGCCTCTGCTAAGCCCGCATGTATGTTCCGGCCTCTACTGGTAGTTCCTACTGCACACTTTCGAACGCGCTGCCATGCCCACTTGGATGTTCTAGTTGCTCCTCAAACACTTTAGTCCACATTGCGGAGCACACCTCACCCCGCAGTGACACCCGTAAGGATGTTCCGGGCACTCCTCGAAGTTTGTCCCAAGCATTGTCGAACATGCCCAATGCTTCTGGTTGGCCGACAGGGATCTTTCGGTTGCACCTAGAAGTTCGTCATCGGACTGACAAACACGCATGAAGCACTGCCGTGGCCTTGGGGATACCTGAAGATGAAGAGATTGAGGGTGAAGATGAAAGGCCCAAATAACTCTTTGATTGATCTCTGGACACCCATGTCAAGCCCAAAGCCCATTTCAAGCTAACTACTACAGGAGAAAATAACAGCTACTTTTTTAAAGTGAAACATATGCTGTTATGTGTTGTACCTAGTTGTATGCCTCTGCGTGCCCGCATGTATGTTCCGATCTCTACTAGTAGTTTCTACTGCACACTGTTGAACGTGCTTCCACGCCTACTAGGATGTTCTGGTCGCTCCTGCACCATGCCGAACACTACTGGCCTCGTAGCCGCGCCCACAAGGATGTTATGAGCTCTCCCTAAAGTTTGTCCCAAGCATTGTCGAACATGCCCAACGCTTCTGGTTCACCCACAGGAATGTTCTGGTCACACCCACAAGTTGATCTCTGGACTGACAAACACGCACGAAGCCTCTACCACAGCTGTGGGGATTCTTGAAGATGAAGGGATTGAGGGTAAAGATGAAAAGCCCAAATAACTCTTTGATTTATCTTTGGGCACCGATATCAAACACAAAGCCGATTTCAAGCTAACTACTAAAGGATAAAACAATAGCTAGTTTTTCAATTGAAAGATATGTTGTTATGTGTTGTACGTAGCTATATGCCTCTTGCAATACCACATGTATGTTCCGGCCTCTACTGGTAGTTCCTACCGCACACTGTCGAACACGCTGCCATGCCCACTTGGATGTTCTAGTCGCTCCCAAAACTTTGTCGTCCACATTACAGAACACACCTGACCCCGTAATGATACCCACAAGGATGTTCTGGGCACTCCTTAAAGTTTGTCCTAAGTATTGCCAAACGTGCCCAATGCTTTTGGTTTGCCAACAGGAATGTCTCGGTCACACCCACAAGTTCGTCCTCGGACTGACAAACACGCATGAAGCCTCTGCCACATCCGTGGGGATTCTTAAAGATGAAGAGATTGAGGGTGAAGATGAAAAGACCAAATAACTCTTTGATTGATCATTGGTCACACATATCAAGCCCAAAACCAATTTCAACTAACTACTAAAGGACAAAATAATAGCTAGTTTTCGAAAGTCAAAGATATGCTGTTATGTGTTATACCTACCTGTATGCCCTTGCCAAGCCTGAATGTTTGTTCCAATCACCATTGGTAGTTCCTACCGCACACTGTCGACCTCGCTGCCACGCCCACTGGATGTTCTAGTCACTCCCAAAACTTCGTCGTTCGCATTGCGGAACACACCTGACCCTGCAGTGACGTCGACAAGGATGTTTTGGCCACTCCCTTTAGTTTGTCCCAACCATTGCCAAACGTGCCCAATGCCTCAGGTTTGCCCGCGGGGATGTTTTGGTCACGCCTAAAAGTTCGTCCCCTGACTGACAAACACACATGAAGCCTCTGCTGCAGCCGTGGGGATTCTTAAAGATGAAGAGATTGAGGGTGAAGATGAAAAGCCCAAATAACTCTTTGATTGATCATTGGACACCCATATCAAGCCCAAAGCCCATTTCAAGCTAACTACTAAAGGACAAAAGGACGGCTAGTTTTTGAAATTGAAAGATATGTTGTTATGTGCTGTACCTAGCTATATGTCTCTGCCAAGCCCGCATGTATTTTTCGGTCTATACTAGTAGTTCCTACCGAACACGGTCGAACACGCTGCCACGCCCACTTGGATGTTCTAGTCGCTCCAAAAGCTTTGTTGTCCACATTGCGGAACACACCTGGCCCCCCAGTAACGCCCATAAGGATGTTCTGGGCACTCCTCGAAGTTTGTCCTAAGCATTGCCGAACGTGCCCAACGCCTCTGGTTCGCTGACAGGAATGTTTCGGTCACACCCACAAGTTCATCCCTGGACTGACAAACATGCATGAAGCCTCTGGCACGTCCGTGGGGATTCTTGAAGATGAAGAGACTGAGGGTGAAGATGAAAAGCCCAAATTACTCTTTGATTGATCTTTGTACACTTATATAAAGCCCAAATCCCATTGCAAGCTAACTACTACAAGACAAAATAACAACTAGATTTTGAAATTGAATGATATGCTCTTATGTGTTGTACCTAGTTGTGTGCCTTTGCCGTGCTCGCATTTATATCCTGGTCTCCACTAGTAGTTCCTACAGCGTACTGTCGAACATGCTTCCACACCCACTAGGATGTTCTAGTAGCTCTCAAAACTTCGTCCTGCACTCCTGACCCTATAGCCGCGCCCACAAGGATGTTTTGAGCACTCCCTGATGTTTGTCCCAAGCATTGCCAAACATGGCCAATGCCTTTGGTGCGCCCACAGGGATGTTTCAATCGCACCAAGAAGTTCGTACCCGGGCTGACAAACACGTATTAAGCCTCTGCCATGACCGTGGGGATTGCTAAAGATGAAGAGATTGCGGGTGAAGATGAAAAGCCCTAATAACTATTTGATTGATCTTTGGACACCCATATCAAGCCCAAAGCCCGCTTGAAGCTAACTACTAAAGGACAACATAATTGCTATTTTTTGAAATTTAAAGATATCCTGTTATGTGTTGTAGCTAGTTGTATGCCTCTGCTATGGCCGTACGTATGTTCTGGTCTCCACTAGTAGTTCCTGCCACATAAAGTTGAACGCGCTGCCACTCACACTGGGATGCTATAGTCACTTCCGGAACTTCGTTCTGTACATTACTTAACACACCTGACCCTGTAACCACACCGACAAGAATGTTCTGGGCACCCCCCGAAGTTTGTCCCAAGCATTGCCAAATGTGCCCAACGCCTCTGGTTCGCCCACGGGGATGTTTTGGTCACACCCAGAAGTTCATGCCCAGACTGACAAACATGCATGAAGCCTCTGCCACGGCCGTCAGGATTCTTGAAAATTAAGAGATTAAGGGTGAAGATGAAAAAACTAAATAACTCTTTGATTGATCTGTGGACACCCATATCAAGCCCAAAGCCCATTTCAAGCTAACTACTATAGGACAAAATAACAACTAGTCTTTTAAATTGAAAGGTATGTTGTTATGTGTTGTACTTAGTTGTGTGCCTCTGCCGTGCCCGCGTGTATATTCTGATCCCTATTGGTAGTTGCTACAGTGCAATGTCAAACGTGCTGCCACGCCCACTGGGATGTTCTGGTCGCACCCGGAACTTCGTCCTGCGCACTGCCGAACGCACCTGACCTCGCTAGCTTCCACAAGGATGTTCTGAGCAGTCCCCGAAGTTTGTCGCAAGCATTGTCAAACGTGCGCAATGCCTCTAGTGCGCCCACAGGGATGTTTTGGTCACACCCAGAAGTTCGTCCCGGCTGACAAACACGCATGAAGCCTCTGCCACGACCATCGGGATTCTTGAAGATTAAGAGATTGATGGTGAAGATGAAAAGCCCGAATAACACTTTGATTGACCTTTGGATACCCATATCAAGCCTAAAGCACGCCTAAAGTCAAGTACTAAAGGACAACATAATGGTTAGTTGTTGAAACTCAAAGATATGCTGTTATGTGTTGTACCTATATGTATGCCTCTGCCAGGACCGGACAAATGCCTAGTATTCTTGAGGATTCTTGAGGACAAAGAGATTGAGGGTGAAGATGAAAAGCTCAAATAACTCTTTGATTGATCTTTGGACACCCATATCAAGCCTAAAGCTCGTCTCAAGCTAACTACTACAGGACAACATAACGGCTAGTTTTTGAAATTGGAAGATATGTTGTCAAGTGGTGTACCTAGCTGTATGCCTCTGCCAGGCCTGCACGTATGTTTCAATCTTTACAAGTAGTTCTTATCGCACACAGTCGAATGCGCTACCATGCTCACTAGGATGCTGTGTTCACTCCCAGAACATCGTCCTGCACACTGCCGGACAAACCTGTCCCTACAGCCGTGCCCACAAGGATGTTCTGAGAACTTCCCAAAGTTTGTCCCAAGCATTGCCAAATGTGCCCAATGCGTCTAGTGCGCCAACAAGAATGTTTTGGTCACACCCAGAAGTTCGTCCCCCAGCTGACAAACACGCATGAAGCCTCTGCCACGGCCGTGAAGATTCTTCGAGATGAAGAAATTGCTGGTGAAGATGAAAAGCCCAAATAACTCTTTGATTCATCTTTGGACACCCATATCAAGCCTAAAGCTCATCTCAAGCTAACTACTATAGGACAACATAACGGCTAGTTTTTGAAATTGGAAGATATGTTGCCAAGTGTTGTACCTAGCTTTATGCCTCTGCCAGGCCCGCACGTATGTTCCGGTTTCCACTAGTAGTTCCTACCGCACACAGTCGAACACGCTGCCGTGCCCACTGGGATTCTGTGGTAGCTCCTGAATCTTCGTCCTGCATACTGTCGAACACATTTGACCCTGCAGCCGTGCCGACAAGGATGTTCTAGGCACTCCATGATGTTTGTCCCAAGCATTGCCAAAGGTGCCCAATGCCTCTGGGTCGTCCACGGGGATGTTTTGGTCACACCTAGAAGTTAGTCCCTAGACTCACAAACACGCATGAAGCCTCTACCACGGCCGACAGGATTCTTGTAGATGAAGAGATTGAGGGTGAAGATGAAATGCCCAAATAACTCTTTGATTGATCTTTGGACACCTATATCAAGCCTAAAGTTCATCTAAAGCTAACTACTAAAGGACAACATAACGGCTAGTTTCTGAAATTTAAAGATATGTTGATATGTGCTGTACCGAGTTGTATGCGTCTGCCTAGCCGACACGTATCTTCTGGTATCCATTAGTAAGTGCTATCGCACACAGTCTAACGTGCTGCCACGCACAAGCATTGCCAAGCGTGGCCAATGCCTCTGGTTCGCCCACGGGAATGTTTTGGTCACACCCAAATGTTCGTCCCCGGACTGACAATCACACATGAAGCCTCTGCCACGGCCGTCGGGATTCTTGAAGATGAAGAGATTCCGGGTGAAGATGAAAAGCCCAAATAACTCGTTGATTAATCTTTGGAAGCCCATATCAAGCCCAAAGCCCATTTCAAGCTAACTACTACAGGACAACAGAACGACTAGTTTTTGAAATTGAAAGATATGTTGTTATGTGTTGTACCTAGTTGTATGCCTCTACCGTGCTCGCGTATATGGTCTAGTCCCTACTGGTAGTTCCTACCGCACATTTTCGAACGCGCTGCCGCGCCCATTGAAAGTTTCTGGTCGCTCTCGAAACTTCATCCTGCGCATTGCTGAACACACCTGACCCTGCAATGACGCCCACAAGGATGTTTTGGGCACTCCTCGAGGTTTGTCCCAAGCGTTGCAAACGCCCAATGGCTTTGGTTCGCCCACGGGGATGTTCCGGTCGCACCCCGAAGCTCGTCATCGGGCTGACAAACATGCATGAAACCTCTGCCACGGCCGTGGGGATTCTTGAAGATGAAGAGATTGAGGGTGAAGATGAATAGCGCAAATAGTTTTTTCATTGATCTTTGGACATCCATGTCAAGCGTAAATCCCATTTCAAGCTAACTACTAAACGACAAAAGAACGACTAGTTTTTGAATGTGTTGTACCTAGTTGTATGCCTTTGCCAAGCCCTACAGTATGTTCCGGTCTCCACTAGTAGTTCCTGCCACACACAGCCAAACGTGCTGCCATGCCCACTGGGATGTTCTGGTCGCTCCCGAAACCTCGTCTTGCATACTACGAAACACACCTAACCCTGCAGCTGCTCCGACAAGCATGTTCTGGGCACTTCACGAAGTTTAACACAAGCATTGCCAAACGTGGCCAATGCCTCTGGTTCGCCCACGGGAATGTTTTGGTCACACCCAAATGTTCGTCCCCGGACTGACAATCACACATGAAGCCTCTGCCACGGCCGTCGGGATTCTTGAACATGAAGAGATTCCGTGTGAAGATGAAAAGCCCAAATAACTCCTTGATTAATCTTTGGAAGCCCATATCAAGCCCAAAGTCCATTTCAAGCTAACTACTACAGGACAACAGAACGGCTAGTTTTTGAAATTGAAAGATATACTGTTATGTGTTGTACGTAGTTGTATGCCTCTTCCATGCTCGCGTGTATGGTCCAGTCCCTACTGGTAGTTCCTACCGCACATTTTCGAACGCACTGCCATGCCCATTGAAAGGTTCTGGTCGCTCTTGAAACTTCATCCTGCACACTGCTAAACACACCTGACCTTGCAATGACGCCCACAAGGATGTTCTGGGCACTCCTCGAAGTTTGTCCCAAGCGTTGCCCAATGGCTTCGGTTCGCCCACGGGGATGTTCCGGTCGCACCCCGAAGCTCGTCATCGGACTTACAAACATGCATGAAACCTCTGCCACGGCCGTGGGGATTCTTGAAGATGAAGAGATTGAGGGTGAAGATGAATAGCGCAAATAGTTTTTTCATTGATCTTTGGACATCCATGTCAAGCGTAAAGCCCATTTCAAGCTAACTACTAAACGACAAAAGAACGAATAGCTGTTGAATGTGTTGTACCTAGTTCTATGCCTTGGCCAAGCCCGCACATATGTTCCAGTCTCCACTAGTAGTTCCTGCCACACACAGCCAAATGTGCTGCCACGCCCACTGGGATGTTCTGGTCGCTCTCGAAACCTCGTCCTGCATACTACCAAACACACCTAACCCTGCAACTACTCCGACAAGCATGTTCTGGGCACTTCACGAAGTTTATCACAAGCATTGCCAAACGAGGCCAATGCCTCTGGTTCGCCCACGAGAATGTCTTGGTCACACCCAAATGTTCGTCCCCGGACTGACAATCACACATGAAGCCTCTGCCACGACCGTCGGGATTCTTGAAGATGAAGAGATTCCGGGTGAAGATGAAAAGCCCAAATAACTCCTTAATTAATCTTTGGAAGCCCATATCAAGCCCAAAGCCCATTTCAAGCTAACTACTACAAGACAACAGAACGGCTAGTTTTTGAAATGGAAAGATATGCTGTTATGTGTTGTACGTAGTTGTATGCCTCTGCCGTGCTCGCGTGTATGGTCCAGTCCCTTCTGGTAGTTCCTACCGCACATTTTCGAACGCACTGCCATGCCCATTGAAAGGTTCTGGTCGCTCTTGAAACTTCATCCTGCACACTGCTAAACACACCTGACCTTGCAATGACGCCCACAAGGATGTTCTGGGCACTCCTCGAAGTTTGTCCCAAGCGTTGCCCAATGGCTTTGGTTCGCCCACAGGGATGTTCCGGTCGCACCCCGAAGCCCGTCATCAGACTTACAAACATGCATGAAACCTTTACCACGGCCGTGGGAATTCTTGAAGATGAAGAGATTGAGGGTGAAGATGAAAAGCGCAAATAGTTTTTTCATTGATCTTTGGACACCCATGTCAAGCGTAAAGCCCATTTCAAGCTAACTACTAAACGACAAAAGAATGACTAGTTTTTGAATGTGTTGTACCTAGTTGTATACCTTTCCGCACATATGTTCCGGTCTCCACTAGTAGTTCCTGCCACACACAGTCAAACATGCTGCCACGCCCACTAGGATGTTCTGGTCGCTCCCGAAACTTCGTCCTGCACACTGTCGAACACTCCTGACCCCGTAGCTGCGCCCACAAGGATGTTTTGAGCATTTCCCAACGTTTGTCCCAAGCATAGCCAAACGGGGCAATGCCTCTGGTGTCCCCACAGGGATGGTTCGGTCACATCGACAAGTTCGTCCCCGGGCTGACAAACACACATTAAGCCTCTGCCACGGCCGTCGGGGATTGTTCAAGATGAAGAGATTGAGGGTGAAGATGAAAACCCCATGTAACTCTTTGATTGATCTTCGGACACCCATTTCAAGCTAACTACTATAGGACAACATAACGGCTAGTTTTTGAAACTGAAAGATGTCTGTCATGTGTTGTACCTAGCTATATGCCTCTACTAGGCCCGCACATATGTTCCAATCTATACTAGTAGTTCCAACCGCACACAGTCAAACACGCAGCCGCGCCCATTGGGATTCTTTGGTCGCTCCCAAATCTTTGTCTTGCATACTGTTGAACACACCTAACCTTACAGTCGCGCCGACAGGGATGTTCTAGGCACTCCTTCAAGTTTGTCCCAAGCATTGCCAAACGTTCCCAATGCCTCTAGTTCGCCCACGGGGATGTTTTTGTGACACCCAGAAGTTCGTCCCCGGACTGACAAACACGCATGAAGACTTTGCCACAGCCGTCAGGATTCTTGAAGATGAAGAGATTGAGGGTGAGGATGAAAACCCTAAATAACTCTTTGATTGATCTTTGGACACCCATATCAAGCCTAATGCTCATCTCAAGCTAACTACTAAAGGACAACATAACGGCTAGTTTTTGAAATTGAAAGATATGTTGTTATGTGTTGTATCTAGTTGTATGCCTCTGCCAGGCCCGCACGTATGTTCCGGTCTCCACTAGTAGTTCCTGCCACACACAGTCAAACATGCTGCCACGCCCACTAGGATGTTCTGGTCGCTCCCGAAACTTCGTCCTGCACACTGTCGAACACTCCTGACCCCGTAGCTGCGCCCACAAGGATGTTTTGAGCATTTCCCAACGTTTGTCCCAAGCATAGCCAAACGGGGCAATGCCTCTGGTGTCCCCACAGGGATGGTTCGGTCACATCGACAAGTTCGTCCCCGGGCTGACAAACACACATTAAGCCTCTGCCACGGCCGCGGGGATTGTTCAAGATGAAGAGATTGAGGGTGAAGATGAAAACCCCATGTAACTCTTTGATTGATCTTCGGACACCCATTTCAAGCTAACTACTATAGGACAACATAACGGCTAGTTTTTGAAACTGAAAGATGTCTGTCATGTGTTGTACCTAGCTATATGCCTCTACTAGGCCCGCACATATGTTCCAATCTATACTAGTAGTTCCAACCGCACACAGTCAAACACGCAGCCGCGCCCATTGGGATTCTTTGGTCGCTCTCGAATCTTTGTCTTGCATACTATCGAACACACCTGACCTTACAGTCGCGCCGACAGGGATGTTCTAGGCACTCCTACAAGTTTGTCCCAAGCATTGCCAAACGTTCCCAATGCCTCTAGTTCACCCACGGGGATGTTTTTGTGACACCCAAAAGTTCGTCCCCGGACTGACAAACACGCATGAAGCCTTTGCCACAGCCGTCAGAATTCTTGTAGATGAAGAGATTGAGGGTGAGGATGAAAAGCCCAAATAACTCTTTGATTGATCTTTCGACACCCATATCAAGCCTAATGCTCATCTCACGCTAACTACTAAAGGACAACATAACGGCTAGTTTTTGAAATTGAAAGATATGTTGTTATGTGTTGTACCGAGTTGTATGTCTCTGCCAGGCCCGCACGTATGTTCCGGTCTCCACTAGTAGTTCCTATCGCACACAGTCGAATGCGCTGCCACGCCCACTAAGATGCTGTGGTCACTGCCGGAACTTCGTCCTGCACTCTGCCGAACACACCTGACCCTGCAACCGCGCTGGCAAGGATGTTCTGAGCACTCCCTGATGTTTGTCCCAAGCATTGCCAAACGTGCCCAATGCCTCTGGTTCGCCCACGGGACGTTTTGGCCACACCCAGCAGTTCATCCCTAGACTTACAAACACGCATGAGGACTCTGCCACGACCGTCATGATTCTCGAAGATGAAGAGATTGAGGGTGAAGATAAAAAGCCCAAATAACTGTTTGATTGATCTTTCGACATCCATATCAAGCCCGAAGCCCATTTCAAGCTAACTACTACAGGACAACATAACGGCTAGTTTTTGAAACTGAAAGATATGTTGTCATGTGGCTTACCTAGCTGTATGCCTTTGCTAGGCCCACACGTACGTTCCGATCCCTACTAGTAGTTCCTACCGTACATAGTCGAATGCACTTCTGTGCCCACTAGGATGTTGTGGTCGTTCCCGAAACCTTGTCCTGCATACTGCCGAACACACCTGACCCTATAGCTGTGACGACAAGGATGTTCTGGGCACTCCACGAAGTTTATCCCAACCATTGCCAAACGTGGCCAATGCCTCTGGTTCACCCACGGGGATGTTTTGGTCACAGGCAGATGTTCGTCCCCGGACTGATAATCATGCATGAAGCCTCTGCCACGGCCGTCGGGATTCTTGAAGATGAAGAGATTGTAGGTGAAGATGAAAAGCTCAAATAACTCCTTGATTGATCTTTGGGCACCCATATCAAGCCCAAAGCCTATTTCAAGCTAACTACTACAGGACAACAGAATGACCAGTTTTTGAAATTGAAAGATACGCTGTCATGTGTTGTACCTAGCTGTATGCCTATGCCAGGCCCTCACGTATGTTCCGGTCTCCACTGGTATGTTGTGGTCGCTCCTGGAACTTCGTCCTGCACACTACTGAACAAACGTGACCCTGCAGCCGCACCAACAAGGATGTTCTAGGCGCTCCCCGAAGTTTGTCTCAAGCATTGCCAAACATGCCCAATGCCTCTGGTTCACTCACGAGGATGTTTCGGTCATACCCAGAAGTTCGTCCTCAGGCTGGCAAACACGCATGAACCCTCTACCATGGCCATCAAGGTTCTTGAGGATGAAGAGATTGACGGTGAAGATGAAAAGATAAAATAACCCTTTTATTGACCTTTGGAAACCCGTATCAAGCCCAAAGCCCATTCAAGCTGACTACTACAGGTCAAAATAACAGCCAGTTTTCTGAAATTTAAAGATATGCTGTGCCCACGTTTATATTCTAATCTCTACTGGTAGTTCCTACAACACGCTGTCGAACGTGCTGCCACACCCACAGGGATGTTCTAGTCATTCCCGAAACTTCGTCTGGCACACCGTCAAACACTCTGACCCTGGGGCCGTGCCCACAAAGATTTCTGAGCACTCCCCGAAGTTTGTCCCAAGCATTGCCAAACATGCCCAATGCCTCTGGTTCACCCACGGGGATGTTTGGGTCACACCCAGAAGTTCATCCCTGAATTGAAAAACACACATGAAGCTTCTGCCACAGCAGTCGGGATTCTTGAAGATAAAGAGATTGAGGGTGAAGATGAAATGCCCAAATAACACTTTGATTGATCCTTGGACACCATGTATCAAGCCGAAAGCCCATTTCAAGCTAACTACTATAGGACAAAATAACAGCTAGTTTTTGAATTGATAGATATGCTGTTATGTGTTTGTACCTAGTTGTATGCCTTTGCCAAGCCCGAACATATGTTCCAGTCTCCACTAGTAGTTCCTGCCACACACAGTCAAACGCTCTGCCACGCCCACTGGGATGCTTTGGTTGCTCCCGGAACATCGCCCTACACACTGCCAAACACACTTGACACTACAGCCGCATCGACAAGGATGTTGTCGGCACTCCCTAATGTTTGTCCCAAGCATTGCCAAACGTGCCCAATGCCTCTGGTTCACTCACGGGGATGGCCTGGTCACACCCAGAAGTTCGTCCCCGGACTGACAAACACGCATGAACCCTCTACCACGGTCGTCAGGATTATTGAGGATGAAGAGATTGATGGTGCAGATGAAAAGCTAAAATAACTCTTTTATTGATCTTTTGATGCCCATATCAAGCCCAAAGCCCATTTTAAGCTAACTACTACAGGACAAATTAATAGCCAGTTTTTGAAATTGAAAGATATGCTGTCTAACATGCTTCCACACCCATTGGGATGTTGTGGTTACTCCCGGAACTTTGTCCCGCACACTGTCGAACACTCCAGACCCCGTAGCTGTGCCCACAAGGATGTTCTGAGCACTTTTCGAAGTTTGTCCTAAGCATTGCCAAACATGGCCAATGCCTCTGGTGCGCCCACAGGGATGGTTCGGTCACACCAAGAAGTTTGTCTGCAGGCTGACAAACACACATTAAGCCTCTGCCACGGCCGTGGGAATTGTTCAAGATGAAGAGATTGAGGGTGAAGATAAAAACCCCACTGGGATGTTCTGGTCGCTTTCGGAACTACGTCCTCCACACTGCCGAACACACCTGGATGTTCTGGCAACACCTGAAGTTTGTCCCAAGCATTGCCAAAACGTGCCCAGTGCCTCTGGTGCGCCCATGGGGATGTTCCCGTTACACCCAAAAGTTCGTCCCTGGACTGATAAACACGCATTAAGCCTCTGCAACGACCGCGACAATTCTTAAAAATGAAGACATTGACGGTGAAGATGAAAAGCCCCAATAACTATTTCATTTCTCTTTGGACACCCATATCATGCCCAAAGCCCATTTCTAGCTAACTGCTAAAGGACAAAATAAAGCTCATTTTTTAAATTGAATGATATGTTGTTATGTGTTTTACCTCTGCCGTGCCCGCATCTAGTTTTCGGTCTCTGCTGGTAGTTCTCTACCGCCCATTGTCGCATGCACTGCCACACCCAGTGGGATGCTATGCTTGCTTTCAGAACTTCGTCTTGCACACTGCCGAAAACACTTGACCCCACAGCCATACCCATGAGAATGTTCTAGGCACTCCCCGAAGTTTGTTCAACCATTGTGAAATGTGGCCAATGCCTCTGGTGCGCCCATTGGATTTTTCGGTCACACCCAAAAGTTGGTCCTTGGGTTGTCGAATACGCATCAAGCCTCTGCCACAGCCGTGGGCATTCTTGGAGATGAAGAGATTAGGGTGAAGATGAAAAGCCCAAATAACTCTTTGATTGATCTTTGGACACCCATATCTCGCAAAGCACATTTCGAGCTAACTACTAAAGCACAAAATAACAGCTAGTTTTTGAAATTTAAAGTTATTCTGTTATGTGTTGTACCTAGCTGTATGCCTCTGTCGTGCCCGCATGTATGTTCCGGTCTCTATTGGTAGTTTCTACTGCATACTGTCGAACACGCTGCTATAGCCACCTGGATGTTTTGGCCACACTTCGAACTTTATGCCCAATGCCTCTGCTGTGCCCATGGGGATGTTCCGGTGACACCCATAAGTTCGTCCCCGGACTGACAAACACGCATGAAGCCGCAAGAGCCCTTTGATTGATCTTTGCACACCCATATCATGCCCAAAGCCCATTTCAAGCTAACTAGTAAAGGAATAAATGACAGCTAGTCTTTGAAATTTAAAGATATTCTGTTATGTGTTGTACCTACCTGTATGCCTCTGCTGTGCCTGCATATATGGTCCAGTCTCTATTGGTAGTTCCTATAGTGCACTGTCGAACACGCTGTATGCCCACTGGAATATTTTGGCGGTTTTTCGGAACTTCGTCCTGCACACTATCGAAGACACCTGACCCTGCAGCCGCGCGCACAATGATGTTCTGGCCACACCTAAAAGTTTTGTCTCAAGCATTGCAAAACGTACCCTATGCCTCTGGAGCGCCCATGGGGATGTTCCGATCACACCCACAAGTTCGTCCCCGGACTAACAAACATGCATGAAGCCTCTGCCACGAGCCGTCGGATTCTTGAAGATGAAGATATTGAGGGTGAAGATGAAAAGCCCCAATCACTCTTTGATTGATCTTTGGACACCCATATCAAGCACAAAGCCCATTTCTAGCTAACTACTAAAGGACAAAATAATGGCTAGTTTTCGAAATGAAAGATATGCTATTATATGTTGTACCTAACTCTATGCCTCCATGGGGATTCTTGAAGATGAATAGATTGAGAGTAAAGTTGAAAAGCCCAAATAACTCTTTGATTGATCTTCAGGCACCCATATCAAGCCCAAAGCCCAATGCAAGCTAACTACTAAGGGACAAAATAAATGCTAGTTTTTGAAATTGAAAAATATGCTATCATGTGCTGTACCTAGCTGTATGCCTCTGCCATGCCCACATGTATGTTCCAGTCTCTACTGGAAGTTCCTACCGCACATTGTCGAACACACTGCTACGCCCACTGGATGTTCTAGTCGCTCCCAAAACCTTGTAGTCTACATTGCGGAACACACCTGACCTCGCAGTGACGCCCACAAGGATGTTCTGAGCACTCCTCGAAGTTTGTCCCAAGCATTGCCGACCATGTCCAATGCCTTTGGTTCGCTAACAGGGATGTTTCAATTGCACCCGAGAAGTTCATCATCAGACTGATAAACACGCATGAAGCCCTCTGCCATGGCCGTGGGGATTCTTGAAGATGAAGAGATTGAGGGTGAAGACGAAAAGCCCAAATAACTCTTAGATCGATCTTTGGACACCCTTATCAAGCCCGAAGCCCATTTCTAGCTAACTACAATAGCACAAAATAACAGCTCATTTTTGAATATGAAAGATATGCGGCTATATGTTGTACCCAGCTATATGCCTCTCCTAGGCCAGCATGTATGTTCTGGTCTCTACTGGTAGTTCCTACCGCACACTATCGAACGCGCTGCCACGCCTACTTGGATGTTCTAGCTGCTACCAAAACTTCGTAGTCCACACTGCGGAACACACCTGACCCACAGTGGCGCCCACAAGGATGTTCTGGGCACTCCTCGAAGTTTGTCCCAAGCATTGTCGAACGTGCCCAATGCCCTCTGGTTCGCCGATAGGGATGTTCCGATTGCACCCAGAAGTTCGTCATTAGACTGACAAGCACGCATGAAGCCTCTCCCGTGGCCGTGGGTGATTCTTGGAGATGAACAGATTGAGGGTGAAAGTTGAAAAGCCCAAATAACTCTTTGACTGATCTTCGGGCACCCATATCAAGCCCAAAGCCCAATTCAAGCTAACTACTAAAGGACAAAATAACAGCTAGTTTTTGAAATTGAAAAATATACTATTATGTGTTGTACCTAGCTGTATGCCTCTGCAAAGCCCACATGTATGTTCTCGTCTCTACTGGTAGTTTCCTACTGTGCATTGTTGAACACGGTGCCACGCCCACTTGGATGTTCTAGTCGACTCCCAAAACTTCGTAGTCCACATTGCGAAACACACCTGACCTCGCAGTGATGCCCACAAGGATGTTCTGGGCACTCTTCGAAGTTTGTCCCAAGCATTGCCGAACGTGTCCAATGCCTCTGGTTCACTGATAGGGATGTTCCAGTTGCACCCAGAAGTTCGTCATCGGACTCATAAACACGCACGAAGCCTCTACCGTGGCCATGGGGATTCTTGAAGATGAAGAGATTGAGGGTGAAGACGAAAAGCCCAAATAACTCTTGATCGATCTTTGGACACCCTTATCAAGCCCGAAGCCCATTTCAAGGTAACTACGACAGCACAAAATAACAGCTAGTTTTTGAATATGAAAGATATGATGTTATGTGTTGTACCTACCTATATGCCCTCTACTAAGGCCCGCATGTATGTTCTGGTCTCTGCTGGTAGTTTCTACCATGCACTGTCGAACGCATGCCACGCCCACTGGATGTTCTAGTCGCTCCCAAAACTTCGTAGTCCACATTGCGAAACACACCTGACCTCGCAGTGACGCCCAAGTGGATGTTCTGGGCACTCCTCGAAGTTTGTCCCAAGCATTGCCAAACGTGTCCAGTGCCTCTGGTTTGCTGACAGGGATGTTCTTGTTGCACCCAGAAGTTCGTCATTGGACTGACAAACATGCACAAAGCCTCTGCTGTGGCCGTGGGGATTCTTGAAGATGAAGAGATTGAGGGTGAAGATGAAAAGCCCAAATAACTCTTAGATCGATCTTTGGACACCCTTATCAAGCCCAAAGCCCATTTCAAGCTAACTACAACAACACAAAATAACGGCTAGTTTTTGAATATGAAAGATATACTGTTATGTGTTGTACCTATCTATATGCCTTTACTAAGGCCGCATGTATGTTCCAGTCTCTACTGGTAGTTCCTACCGTGCACTATCGAACGGGCTGCCACGCCCACTTGGATGTTCTAGTCGCTCCCAAAACTTCGTAGTCCACATTGCGGAACACACCTTACCTCGCAGTGACGCCCACAATCATGTTCCGGGTTCTCCTAGAAGTTTGTCCCAAGCATTGCCGAATGTGTCCAATGCCTCTAGTTCGCTGACAGGGATGTTCCTGTTGCACCCAGAAGTTCGTCATAAGACTAATAAACACGCACGAAGCCTCTGCCGCGGCCGTGGGGATTCTTGAAGATGAAGAGATTGAGGGTGAAGACGAAAAGCCCAAATAACTCTTAGACCGATCTTTGGACACCCCTATCAAGCTCGAAGCCCATTTCTAGCTAACTACAATGGCATAAAATAACAGCTAGTTTTTGAATATGAAAGATATGTTGTTATATGTTGTACCTAGCTATATGCCTCTGCTAGGCCAGCATGTATGTTCCGGTCTCTACTAGTAGTTCCTACCGCACACTGTCGAAAGCGCTGCCACGCCTACTTGGATGTTCTAGCCGCTCCCAAAACTTCATAGTCTACATTGCTGAAACACACCTGACCCCACAGTGGTGCCCACAAGGAGGTTCTGGGCACTCCTCGAAGTTTGTCCCCAGCATTGCCGAAGGTGTCCCAATCCCTCTAGTTTGCCGATAGGGATGTTTCGATTGCACCCAGAAGTTCGTCATTAGACTGAAAAATATGCATGATGCCTCCTACCGTAGCCATGGGGATTCTTGAAGATGAACAGATTGAGAGTAAGGTTGAAAAGCCCAAATAACTCTTTGATTGATCTTTCGGGCACCCATATCAAGGCCAAAGCCTAATTCAAGCTAACTACTAAAGAACAAAATAACAGCTAGTTTTTGAATACAAAAGATATGTTGTTATGTGTTTGTACCAAGCTATATGCCTCTACTAAGCCTGCATGTATGCTCCAGTCTCTACTGATAGTTCCTACCGTACACTGTCAAACTTCGAGGTGTGCTCAGAACATGCTTGTGGGGATTCTTGAAGTTGAAGAGATTGAGGGTGAAGACGAAAACCCCAAATAACTCTTAGATTGATCTTTGGACACCCTTATCAAGCCCGAAACCCATTTCAAGCTAACTACAACAGGACAAAATAACAGCTAGTTTTTGAATATGAAAGATATGTTGTTATGTGTTGTACCTAGTTGTATGCCTCTACTAAAGCCGCATGTATGTTTTGGTCTCTACTAGTAGTTCTCTACTGCACACTGTCGAACACACTTCCACGCCTATTGGGATGTTCTGGTCGCTCTTGGTACTTCGTCCTGCACATTGTTGAATACTCGTGACCTTATTGCCGCGCCCACAAGGATGTTCTGAGCTCTCCACGAAGCTTGTCCCAAGTATTGTCGAACGTGCCCAATGCATCTGGTTCGCCCACAGGAATGTTTCGTCACACCCAGAAGTTCGTCCTCGGACTGACAAACGCGCATGAAGCCTCTGCCCTGGCCGTGGTGCTTCTTGAAGATGTACGGATTGAGGGTGAAAATGAAAAGCCCAAATAACTCTTTGATTGATCTTTGGACACCCTTATCAAGCCAAAGCCCATTTCAAGCTAACTACCACAAGACAAAATAACAGCTAATTTTTGAAATGGAAGGATATGCTGTTATATGTTGCTACCTAACTGTATGCCTCTGCTAGCCCGCATGTATGTTTCGGTCTCTACTAGTAGTTCCTACTGCACACTGTCGAAACGCGCTTCCACGCCCGCTTGGGATGTTCTAGTCACTCCCAAAACTTCATCCTGCACATTGCCGAACACACATGACCACTTGCCGTCGCCCACAAGGATGTTCTGAGCTCTCCCCGAAGTTTGTCCCAGGCATTGTCGAACGTGCCCAATGCCTCTGGTACGCTGACAGGAATGTTCCGGTCACACCCACAAGTTCGTCCTCGGACTGACAAACATCTACTGCCGGGGGATTCTTAAGGATGAAGAGATTGAGGGTGAAGATGAAAAGCCCAAATAACTCTTTGAGTGATCTTTGGGACACCCTTATCAAGCCCAAAGCCTATTTCAAGCTAACTACTAAAGGACAAAATAACAGCTAGTTTTTTAAATTGAAAGATATGCTGTTATGTGTTGTACCTAGCTGTATGCCTCTGCCAAGCCCGCATGTATGTTGCCGTCTCTACTGGTAGTTCCTACCACACACTATCGAATGCGCTGCCATGCCCACTTGGATGTTTCTGGTCGCTCTTGAAACATCGTCCTGCACACTGCTGAACACATCTGATCTCGCTGCCACTCACAGAAGGATGTTTTGAGCACTCCTTAAAGCTTGTACCAAGCATTGCCGAACGTGCCCAATGCCTCTGGTTCCTCACAGGGATGTTCCAGTTGCACCCAGAAGTTCGTCCCCGAACTGACAAACATGCAGTGAAGCCTCTACCATTGCCGTGGGGATTCTTGTAGATGAAGAGATTGAGGGTGAAGATGAAAAGCCCAAATAACTCTTTGATTGATCTTTGGACACCCATATCAAGCCCAAAGCCCATTTCAAGCTAACTACTACAGGACAAAATAACAGCTAGTTTTTGAAATTGAAAGATATGTTGTTATGTGTTGTACCTAGCTAGTATGCCTCTGCGTGCCCGCATGTATGTTCCGGTCTCTACTGGTACGTTCCTACGTGCACATTGTCGAACACGCTTCGCATGCCCGCTGGGATGTTCTGGTCGCTCCCCGATACTTCGTCCTGCACATTCCTAGAACTACTGACGTCTGCAGCCGCACCTGCAAGGATGTTCTAGAGCTCTCCTCAAAAGTTTGTCCAGGCATTGTCGATGCGCCCAATGCCTCTAGTTCACCCACAGAGATGTTCCGTTCACACCCACAAGTTCGTCCCCAGACTGACAAACACACGTGAAGCCTCTGCCATCAACGTGGGGATTCTTGAAGATGAAGAGATTGAGGGTGAAGATGAAAAGCCCCAAATAACTCTTTGATTGATCTTTGGGCACCCATATCAAGCCCAAAGCCCATTTCAAGCTAACTACTAAAGGACAAAATGATGGCTAGTTTTTGAAATTGAAAGATATATTCTTATGTGTTGTACCTAGCTGTATGCCTCTGTCATGCCCGCATATATGGTCCAGTCTCTACTTGTAGTTCCTACAGCACACTGTTGAATGCGTTGTATGCCCACCGGGATGTTCTGGTCGCTTTCTGAAACTTCGTCCTGCACGCTGCCGAACACACCTTACCCCGCAGTCGTGCCCACAAGGATGTTCTAGCCACACCCAGAAGTTTGTCCCAAGCATTGCCAAACATGTCCAAATGCCTCTAGTGCGACCATCAGGATGTTCCGGTCACACCCACAAGTTCGTCCCCGTACTGACAAACACGCATGAAGCCTCTGCCATGACCATAGGGATTCTTGAAGATGAAGATATTGAGGGTGAAGATTAAAAGCACGAATAATTCTTTGATTGATCTTTGGACACCCATATCAAGCGCAAAGCCCATTTCCAGCTAACAAACTAAAGGACAAAATAACAGCTCATTTTTGAAATTGAAAGATATGTTGTTATGTGTTTTATCTAGCTATATACCTCTGTCGTGCCCGCGTGTATTTTTCAGTCTCGACTGGTAGTTCCTACCGCACATTGTCGCATGAACTGCCATGCCCAACTAGGATGTTCTGCTCGCTTTCGGAACTTCGTGCTGCACACTGCCGAACACACCTGACCCCGCTGCCGCGCCCACAACTATGTTCTAGGCACTCCCTGAAGTTTGTTCCCAACCATTGTCGAACGTGCCCAATGCCTCTGGTGCACCCACTGGGATTTTTCGTCACACCCAAAAGTTGGTAGTCAGGTTGTCGAACACGCATGAAGCCTCTACCACGGCCGTGGGCATTCTTGGAGATGAAGAGATTAGGGTGAAGATGAAAAGCCCAAATAACTCCTCAACTAATCTTTGGACACCCATATCAGCGCCAAAGCCCTATTTCGAGCTACCTAATAAAGGACAAAATAACAGGTAGTTTTTGAAATTTAAAGATATGCTGTTATGTGTTGTACCTAGTTGTATGCCCTTGTCGTGCCCGCGTGTACGTTTCGGTCCCTACTGGTAGTTTCTACTCGCATACTGTCGAGCTGCAGCCCAATGGATGTTCTGGCCACACCCAGAAGTTTTTCTCAAGCATTGCAGAACGTGCCCAATGCCTCTGGAGCGCCCATGGGGATGTTCCGATCACACCCAGTTGTTTGTCCTCGGACTGACAAACACGCATGAAGCCTCTACCATGACCGTTTGGATTCTTGAAGATGAAGATATTGAGGGTGAAGATGAAAAGCCCCAATAACTCTTTGATTGATCTTTGAACACCCATATCATTCACAAAGCCCATTTCAAGCTAACTACTTAAGGACAAAATAGCAGCGAGTTTTTGAAATTTAAAGATGTGATATTATGTGTTGTACCTAGCTGTATGCCTCTGCCGTGCCCGCATATATGGTCCGGTCTCTACCGGTAGTTCCTACCACACACTGTCGAATGCGCTGACTCATGCCCACTAGGATGCTATGGTCGCTCTTCGAAACTTCGTCCTGCACACTGCCGAACACACCTGAGCCCGCAGCCACGCGCACAAGGATGTTTCGCCGCACCCGATGTTTGTCCCAAGCATCTGCTGAACGTGCCCAAACCCTCTGGTGCGCCCATGGGGATGTTCCGGTCGCACCCACAAGTTCATCCCCGGACTGACAAACACGCATGAAGCCTCGTCAATGACCATGGCGATTCTTGAAGATGAAGAGATTGAGGGTGAAGATGAAAAGCCGCAAGAACCCTTTGATTCATCTTTGGACACCCATATCATGCCCAAAGCCCATTTCAAGCTAACTACTAAAGCAAAATAACAGCTAGTTTTTGAAATTGAAAGATATGCCTCTGTTGTGCCTGCATATATGGTCCGGTCTTTACTGGTAGTTCCTACCGCACATCGTCAAACGCGCTGTACGCCCACTAGGGATGTTCTGGTTGCTTTCAGAACTTCGTCCTACACATAGCCGAACACACCTGATCTCGCAGCCGCGCGCAAAATGATGTTCTAGCCACACCCAAAAGTTTGTCCCAAGCATTGCCGAACGTGCCTAATGCCTCTAGCCGTGGGGATTCTTGAAGATGAGTAGATTGAGCGTGAAGATGAAAATCCCAAATAACTCTTTTATTGATCTTTGGACACCCATATCAAGCCCAAGGCCCATTTCAAGCTAACTATTGAAGGGACAAAATAACAAGAAGTTTTTCAAATTTAAAGATATGTTGTTATGTGTTGTACCTAGCTGTATGTCTCTGCCTACCTGCATGTATGTTCCGGTCTCTACTGGTAGTTCCTGCTGCACATTGTCGCGCGCGCTGCCACGCCCACTGGGATGTTTTAGTCACTTTCGGAACTTCGTACTGCACGCTGACTAAAACATCCCCGTAGCCGCGCCCACAAGGATGTTCTGGCCACACTTAAAGTTTTTCGCTGGCATTACCGAATATGCCCAATGCCTTTGGTACGCCCATGGGGATGTTCCGGTCACAGCTAGAAGTTCCTTCCTGTACTGACAAACACGCAAGAAGGCCTGCCACGGCCATGGGGACTCTTGAAGATGAAGAGATTGAGGATGAAGGTGAAAAGCCCTAATAACTCTTTGATTGATCTTTAGATACTCATATCAAGTGCAAAGCCCATTTCTAGCTAAACTACTAAAGATCAAAATAACAGCTAGTTTTTGAAATTTAAAAATATGATGTTATCTGTTGTACCTAGCTGTATGCCTCTGCCGTGCCTACCTATACGGTCTGATCTCTACTGGTAGTTCCTACCGCACACCGTCAACCCCGCTGCCAAGCCCAATGGGATATTCTAGTCGCCTTTTAAAACTTTGTCCTGCACACTGCCGAACACACCTGACCCTGCAGCCGTGCCAACAAGGATGTTCTAGCCACACCCTAAAGTTTGTTCCAAGCATTGTCGAACGTGCCCAAAGGGATCTTCCGGTCGCACCCAGAAGTTTGTCCCCGGACTGACTAAGACGCATGAAGCCTCTGCCACGGCTGTGGGGATTCTTGAAGATGAGTAGATTGAGTGTGAAGATGAAAATCCCAAATAACTCTTAGATTGATCTTTGGACACCCATATCAAGCCCAAAACCCATTTCAAGCTAACTACTGACGGATGAAATAGCATGAAGTTTTTCAAATTTAAAGATACGCTGTTATGTGTTATACCTAGCTGTATGCCTCTGCCGTACCTGCATGTATGTTCCAGTCTCTACTGGTAGTTCCTACTGCACATTGTCAAAAGCGCTGCCATGCCCACTGAGATGTTTAGTCACTTTTGGAACTTCAAACTGCACGCTGCTGAGCACACTTGACCCCGCAGCCTGCGCCCACAAGGATGTTCTGGCTACACCCTAAAGTTTTTCCCTGGCACTGTCGAATATGCTCAATGCCTTTGGTACGCCTATGGGGTTGTTCCGGACACAGCCAGTAGTTCCTTGTTGTACTGACAAACATGCAAAAAGGCCCTGCCACAGCCATGGGGATTCTTGAAGATGAAGAGATTGAGGATGAAGGTGAAAAGCCCCAATAACTCTTTGATTGATCTTTAGATACCCATATCAAGCACAAAGCCTTTTTCTAGCAAACTACGAAAGGACAAAATTACAGCTAGTTTTTGAAATTTAAATATATGATGTTATCTGTTGTACCTAGCTGTATGCCTCTACGTGCCTACATCTACGGCCTGATCTCTACTGGTAGTTCCTACCACACACCGTCGACCGCAGCTGCCACGCCTAATGGATATTCTGGTCGCTTTTAAAACTTCGTCCTGCATATTGCGAACACACCTAACCCCACAGCCGTACAAACAAGGATGTTCTAGCCACACCCTGAAGTTTGTCCCAAGCATTGCTGAACGTGCCCAATGCCTCAGTACGCCCATGGGGATGTCTCGGTCACACCCAGAAGTTCATCCCCGGACTGACTAAGACGCATGAAGCCTCTACCATGCCGTGGGGAATTCTTGAAGATGAGTTGATTGAGCGTGAAGATGAAAATCCCAAATAACTTTTTGATTGATCTTTGGACACCCATATAAAGCCCAAAGCCGATTTCAAGCTAACTACTGAAGGACAAAATAAAAACAAGTTCTTCAAATTTAAAGATATGCTGTTATGTGTTGTACCTAGCTGTATGCCTCTGCTGTACCTGCATGTATGTTCCGGTCTCTACTGGTCGTTCCTACTACACATTGTCGCAAGCGCTGCCACGACCACTGGCATGTTTTAGTCACTTTCGGAACTTCGAACTGCACACTGCAGAGCACACCTGACCCGGAGCTGCGCCCACAAGGATGTTCTGGCTACACCCTCAAGTTTTTCCCTGGCACTGTCGAATATGCCCAATGCCTTAGGTACGCCCATGGGGTTGCTCCGGACATAGCCAGCAATTCCTTGCTGTATTGACAAACATGCAAAAAGGCCCTGCCACAACCATGGGGATTCTTGAAGATGAAGAGATTGAGGATGAAGGTGAAAAGCCCCAATAACTCTTTATTGATCTTTAGATACCCATATCAAGAGCAAAGCCCATTTCTAGCAATGTATGAAAGGACAAAATTACAGCTAGTTTTTTTAAATTTAAATATATGATGTTATCTGTTGTACCTAGCTGTATGCCTCTGCTGTGCCCGCCTCTACGGTCTGATCTCTACTGGCAGTTCCTACCGCACACCGTCGACCGCACTGCCATGCCTAATGGATATTCTGGTCGTTTTCAAAACTTCGTCCTGCACATTGCCGAACACACCTAAACTCGCAGCCATGCCAACAAGGATGTTCTGGCCACACCCTGAAGTTTGTCCCAAGCATTGCCGAACGTGCCCAATGCCTCGGTGCGCCTATGGGGATGTCTCGGTCACACCCAGAAGTTCATCCCCGACTGACTAAGACGCACGAAGCCTCTACCATGGCCGTGGGGATTCTTGAAGATGAGTAGATTGAGCGTGAAGATGAAAATCCCAAATAACTTTTTGATTGATCTTTGGACACCCATACAAGCCCAAAGCCCATTTCAAGCTAACTACTGAAGGACAAAATAAAAACAAGTTTTTCAAATTTAAAGATATTCTATTATGTGTTGTACCTAGCTTTATGTCTCTACCGTACCTACATGTATGTTCCGATCTCTACTGGTAGTTCCTACTGCACATTGTCACATGCGCTGCTACGCCCACTGAGATGCTTTCCGAACTTCGGCCTGCACATTGCCTAACACACCTAACCCTTCAGCCAGCGCCCACAAGGAATATCTGGCCATACCTCAAAGTTTGTACCAAGCATTGTCGAACGTGCCCAATACCTCTGGTGCGCCCATGGGAATGTTCCGATCACAGCCATGCATGAACACTTTGATTGATCTTTGGACACCCATATCAAGCGCAAAGCTCATTTCATGCTAACTACTGAAGGACAAAATAATAGCTAAATTTTGAAATTTAAAGATATACTGTTGTGTGTTGTACCTTGCTGTATGCCTTTGCCGTACCTGCATGTATGGTCTAGTCTCCACTGGTAGTTTCTACTGCACATAGTCTAATGTACTTCTACGCCCTTTAGGATGTTCTGGTCGCTTTGGGACCTTCGTCCTGCACACTGTTGAGCACACCTGACCCCGCAGTCGCGCCCGTGAGGATGTTCTGACCACACCCCGAAGTGCCCAATACCTTTGGTGCGCCCATGGGGATGTTCCAGTTACACCCAAAAATTCGTCCCCGGACTGACAAACAAGCATGAGGCCTCAGCCATGACTGTGGGGATTCCTGAAGATGTACAGATTGAGCGCGAACATGAAAAACCTCAATAACCCATTGATTGATCTTTGGACTCCTATATCAAGCGTAAAGCCCATTTCTAGCAAACTACTAAAGGACAAACTAACGACTCATTTTTGAAATTGAAAGATATGTTGTTATGTGTTTTACCTAGTTGTATGCATCTGCCTTGCTAACGTGTATTTCCCGGTCTCTACTGGTAGCTCCTACCGCACACTATCAAATGCGCTGCCACGCCCATTGGGATGTTCTGGTTGCTTTCAGGAGTTCGTCCTGCACACTACCGAACACACCTGACCCCACAACTGAGCCTGCAGGGATGTTCTGGCCACACCTTGAAGTTTTTCCTAAGCATTACCGAACGTGCTCAATGCCTCCGGTGCGCCCATGGGGATGTTCCAGTCACACCTAGAAGTTCATCCCCGGGTTGACGAACAAGCATGAAGCCTCTGCCACGGCCGTGGGGATTCTTGAAGATGAAGAGATTGAAGGTGAAGATGAAAATCCCTAACTCTTTGATTGATCTTTAGACACCCATATCAAGCGCAAAGCAACTTTCTAGCTAACTACTAAAGGACAAAATAACGGCTCGTTTTGAAATTGAAAGATATGTTGTTATGTGTTTTACCTAGCTGAATGCCTCTGCCCTGCCCACGTGTATTTTTCAGTCTCTACTGGTAGTTCCTACCGCACACAGTCGCACGCACTGCCACGACCACAGGGATGTTCTTGTCGCTTTCGAAACTTCGTCCTACACACTGTCGAACACACCTAACCTGCAACCGCGCCCACAAGGATGTTCAGGCCACACCTCTATGTTTGTCCCAAGCATTGTCGAATGTGCTCAATGCCTCCGATTCGCCCATGTGGATCTTCCAGTCACACCCATAAGTTTGCCCCTGGGTTGACATACAAGCATGAAGCCTCTGCCATGGCCATGGGGATGCTTGGAGATGAAGAGATTGAGGGTGAGGATGAAAATCCCAAATAACTCTTTGATTGATCTTTGGACGCCCATATCAAGCCCAAAGCCCATTTCAAGCTAACTACTGTATGCTGTTATATGTTGTACCTAGTTGTACGCTTCTGCCGTGCCTGCATGCATGGTTCGGTCTCTACAGATAGTTCCTACCGCCCACTGTCGAATGCGCTGCCACGCCCATTGGGATGTTATGGTCACTTTCGGAACTTCGACCTGCACACTGTTGAACACACTTGACCCCGTAGCTGCACCCACAAGGTTGTTCTAGCCACACCCCGAAGTTTGTCCCAATTATTGCGGAATGTGCCCAATGCCTTCAGTGTGCCCATGGGGATGTTTCGATCCTACCTTGTGGTTCGTCCCTGTACCGACAAACACGCATGAAGCCTCTACCACAGCCGTGGGGTTCTTGAAGATGATTAGATTGAGTGTGAAGAAGGAAAGCCCCAATAACTCTTTGATTGATGTTTGGACACATATATCAAGTGCAAAGCTCATTTATAGCTAAACTAAAGCACAAAATAATGGCTTGTTTTTGAAATTGAAAGATATATTGTTATGTGTTTTACCTAGCTGTATGCCTCTACAGTGCCCACGTGTATTTTCAGGTCTTTACTGGTAGTTCCTACCGCACATTGTCACATGCGCTGCCATGCCTATTGGGATGTTCTGGTCACTTTCGGAACATCGTCCTGCACACTGCTGAACACACCTGACCCCGCAACTGTACCCGCAAGGATGTTCTGGCCACACTCTGAAGTTTGTTCCAAGCATTGCCGAACGTGCCCAATAACTCTGGTGCGCCCACTGGGATTTTTCGATCACTCCCAAAAGTTGGTCCTTGGGTTGACGAACACGCATGAAGCCTCTGCCTCGGCCGTGGGGATTCTTAAAGATAAATAGATTGAGTGTGAAGATGAAAAGCCCCAAAAACTCTTTGATTGATCTTTGGACACCCATGTCAAGTGCAAAGCCCATTTCTAGCTAACTTCTAAAGGACAAAATAACAGTTAGTTTTTAAAATTTAAAGATATGATGTTATGTGTTGTATCTAACTGTATGCCTTTGTCCTGCCCACATGTATGATCCGATCTCTACAGGTAGTTCTTATCGCACACTGTCGAACGCGGTGCTATGCCCACTAGGATGCTCTGGTCACTTTCAAAACTTCGTCTGGCACACTGCCTAAGAAACCTGACCCTGCAGTTGCGCCCACAAGGATGTTCTGGCCACAACCTGAAGTTGGTCTCAAGCATTGCCGAGCACGCCCAATGCCTCCGGTGCGCCCATGGGGATGTTACGATCATAACCAAAAGTTTGTCCCCGTACTGACAAACACGCATGAAGCTTTTGCCACAGTTGTCGAGATTCTTGAAGATGATTAGATTGAGCGTGAAGATGGAAAGCCCCAAAAACTTCTTGATTGACCTTTAGACACCCACATCAAGCACAAAACCCATTTCTAGCTAACTACTAAAGGACAAAATAACGGCTCGTTTTTGAAATTGAAAGATATGTTGTTATGCGTTTTACCTAGTTGTATGCCTCTGCCGTGCCACATGTATGTTCCGGTCTCTACCAGTAGTTCCTACCGCATATTCTCGGACGTGTTGCCACGCTCACTGGAATGTTTTGATCACTTTTGAAACATCGTCCTGCATAATGCTGAACACACCTGACCCTGCAACTGCGCCCATAAGGATGTTCTAGCCACACCCTGACGTTTGTTCCAAGCATTGCCGAACGTGTCTAATGCCTCTGGTACCCCTATTGGGATTTTTCGGTCACTCCCAAATGTTTGTCCCGGGGTTGACAAACACGCATGAAGCCTTTGCCTTGAGCGTAGGGATTCTTGAAGATGAATAGATTGAGTGTGAAGATGAAAAGCCCAAATAACTCTTTTATTGATCTTTGCACACCCATATAAAGCGCAAAGCCCATTTTTATCTAACCACTAAAGGATAAAATAATGGCATGTTTTTGAAATTGAAGGATATGCTGTTATGTGTTGTACCTAGCTGTAGGCCTCCGTCGTGCCCACGTGTATGTTCCAGTCTCTACTGGTAGTTCCTACCACACACTGTCGCACATGCTACCGCGCCTATTGGGATGTTCTGGTCACTTTCGGAACTTCGTTCTGCACACTGTCGAACACACCTGACCTCGCAGCCGCGTCCACAAGGATGTTTTGGCCACAACCTGAAGTTTATCCCAAGCATGGCCGAACGTGCCCAATGCCTCTGGTGTGCCCATGGGAATTTTTCAGTCACTCCCAAGAGTTGGTCCCTCAGTTGACGAACACGCACGAAAGCCTCTGCCTCGGCCATGGGGATTCTTGAAGATGAATAGATTACGTGAAGATGAAAAGCCCCAAAAACTCTTTGATTGATCTTTGGACACCCATATCAAGCACAAAGCCATTTCTAGCTAACTACTAAAGGACAAAATAACAGCTAGTTTTTAAAATTTAAAGATATGTTGTTATGTGTTCTATCTAACTGTATGCCTCTGTCATGCCCGCATGTATGGTACGGTCTCTACTAGTAGTTCCTACCCCACACTTTCGAACGCTTTGCTACGCCCACTGGGATGCTCTGGCCACTTTCAAAACTTCGTCTTGCACACTGCCTAACAAACCTGACCCCGAAGCTGCGCCCACAAGGATGTTCTGGCCACAACTTGAAGTTTGTCCCAAGCATTGCCGAACGTGCCCAATGCCTCTGGTGCGCCCATGGGGATGTTCCGGTCATAACCAAAAGTTCGTCCCCGGACTGACAAACACGTATGAAGCTTCTGCACAGCTGTGGGGATTCTTGAAGATGATTAGATTGAGCGTGAAGATGGAAAGCCCCAAAAACTTCTTGATTGACCTTTAGACACCCATATCAAGTGCAAAACCCATTTCTAGCTAACTACTAAAGGACAAAATAACAACTCGTTATTTACATAGGAATCCTTATCATAGATGAATTAGGTGTTTTAGTATAAATTAGACATGAAAAAGGCTGTCATCACTATAAATACAACATTATTGCTTATAATTAAACAGTTTTTATGAATAAGCGGAATTTGTGCTTTGTTGCATCCAAATTCTTATCTAAACAAATTCTTTGTTTAGTGGCGAATCAACCTAGTAATCTTGTTTGTGGCGATCTGATCTTATCAAACTTGATTAACTAGTTATTATCTATCGATTCTTATCACTCTTCCTTCTTTCTATCTTAGAGTGTCGCGAATCAATCTAGTAATCTTGTTTGTGCCGATTTGATCTTATCAAACTTGATTCACTAGTTTTAATTTCTTTATTTTGATTCTTGATATTGATTGAAATTTGTTTTTTCTCTTTTTAAACTTTTCATAAGCTATCCCTATCACATGTACACTTCAAATTTGTACACAACCCTTCAGCTTCCTTAAAACACCTCTACAGACCCAATAACTTACTCCAATTACGAATTTTCATCCGCCCAACAACTATACCATATGCTAGCACCTCTTTCCATCTACAAAACCCTAAAAAAAATATACCCATTAGATCTTGATTCACCATTAAAGATCCTTTAAGGCATATCACTGCCGAATGTACCCAACGTCTCTTCCATGCCTATGGGAATGTTCCAACTGCTCCTAGATGTTTGTCCTATGCATTGCAGAATGCGCCCAATGTCGTAGCCATGCCCGCAAGGATGTTCCGGTCACCTATGCAGTGCCTATGGGGATGTTCTAGTAACTACTGGAAGTTCATCCCACGCAATAAGAAATGCATCCGACACCACTGCCATGCCCGCAGGGATGTTCAAGTTGCTACTGGAAGTTCGCCCCGAGCAATGCCGAGCCCCTCTAACACCTTTACCGCACCCATGGAGATGTTCTAATCACTCCTAGAAGTTTGTCCCGTGTACTGCCTAGCGTGTTTGATGGCACTTCTGCATGTATTGGAATGTTCTGGTTGCTCCTAGAAGTTCATCCCGCGAACTGCCGAACGCGCCCGATGCCTCTGCTGCACCAGTGGGGAAATTCCAACGTCTCCTAAAAGTTCATCCTGCACACTTCCCAACATGCCCAGAGCGTCTTTTACACTTGTAGGGATATTCCATTCACTCCTAAACGTTCATCCCATACACTGCCAAATGCACCTGATGCCACTGTCATGCCAATGGGGATGTTCCAATTACTCCTCAAAGTCCATCATGTGCACTGCCAAACTAGCCCAATGCCTGGTTATTCCCGGAAGTTCATCACACGCACTGCCCAATGCATTTGACACCACGGCTAGGCCTGTAGGGATTTTTCGGTCACTCCTGGAAGTTCGTCCCGTGGACTGCCTAATGTGCCCGAAGCATCTACCGCACCCACAAGGATGTCCTGGTCTCTCCAGGAAGTTCATCCCGCACACTCCCAAACTTGTCCGATGCTGCTGCCTCCTCATGAGAATGTTCTGGTCGCTCCCAGAAGTTCATCCCGCACACTGCCAAATTGTTGAGGACCTTAGGAGGCAAAGGGAGCATGAGCGAATGTACACGAGGTGCCAAGCAGCAAGAGAGGCAGCAACAAGCAAGAAAATGCATGCAACAAGCATAAACGTGGCATGTAGTGAAGCACGACCAAGTTCTGACTCAGTCCTAATTGGCTACAGAAATCCAAGCCAAGAAGAACCTCAGTATTGGCACCGTACGCATGAAGTAATCCGAGCAGGAGAAGGACATAGACAACATGAAGAACTCCAGCAGTAGCAGGATGTCATGGCAGGTTTGACTTCAACAAGATGATCACGTCAGAGAGAGTCTTGGAATGGAAGGACATGCCATATAGAAGCCCCAATCTTAGAAGGAAACAGAAAGATGAATGTCAACAGCTGTAGGAGAGGAGATAAGATAAGGACAGAAAGGTTTAGCAAAAGTAGAAATTCTAGTCTAAGTAGAAATTCAAGAGACCAAGAATCCTAGTAGGATTAGGAAACATTAGAATATGGTCTATCTTGATAATGTTTTAGTTGTCTTAGAAAACCTTGTTGACCTAGGAAAAACATATCCTATGTGGATAAGGAACCTAAGTACTCAGTTGAATTAGGATAAAGTTATTTAATACTATAAATACAACCCATTATTTGAGAGCAAAAACATATGCTCCGAATTTTGTATATTTGCATTCATTAACCAAGAATCAAGATTAGAATTCTTGCTTCCATTATTGTTTATATTTCGATTATCTTTTAAGAGTTATCTTGAGATAACTTGGGCTTAAGACAAGGTAAAGAGTTGTCTTCTTCAACCAAGAGTAGTTGTGATAAGTTTAAGAGTTGTCTTGTCTATCCAACATATCATTTTATATATTAGTTAACCTAAAGGATAGCTTAGGGGGACGTAAATATAAGAAAAGAACTCAAAAATCAAGCAAGACAGTAAGTTAGCAAGGTATTTAGTAGGCAAACTGACCCTTAAAGTGTAGAAAAGTTGGGGGAAACAAATCAGGTCCTCAAGAGTTCGGCAGTGCGTAGGACGAACTTCTGGGAGCAACTGGAAAATCCCCGCGAGCACATCAGAGGCTTTGGGCAAGTAAGACAGTGTGCAAGACAAACTTCTAAGAGTCACTAGAACATCCCCATGGGCATGGCAGAGGCTTCGAGCATGTTAGGCAGTGCGCGAGATAACTTTAGGAAGCAATAGGAACATATTCGTTGGTGCGGCACCGGCGTCGAACAAATTCGGCAATGTGCAGGATGAACTACTGGGAGCGACCAGAACATCCCTGCAGGCACAACAGAGGCTTTCGGTGCAATTTGCAGTGTGTGGGATGAGCTTCTGGGAGTGACCAGAGCATCCCCACTGGTGTGGTAGAAGCATCGGGTGTGGTACAAACATCCACGAGTGACCCAAGCATTCTCGCGGGTACGGTAGAAGCATAAGGCACGTTTGGCAGTGCACGGGAAGAACTTCCAGGAGAGACTGGAACATCCCTGGTCATTGATCGCATTTTGGTTCCTCTCCATGGCAAGCATTCTTCCATGGTTGGTGACTGAGAAATCTTCCTCTGGTCTGTTCTTGTGGTGCGGGTGAATGCTGCCTAGATGACATGGTAACCATGATGCCTTGCAATTGACTTGTGTCTGTGCTGATGTCTCAACTATAGCACTAATTTGTTGGGATGATCATGCTACCTCTCAACTGGTGATTGTTCTGATCTCTCAACAAAAGCACCAATTTGTTAGGGTTCCGATTTTTTTCCTAACTTTTCTACACCTTAGGGGTCAGCACGCCTACTAAAAACCTTCCTAACTTGCTGTCCCATTTGATTCTTGAGTTCTTTTCCTATATTTATATCCCCTAAGCTGTCCTTCAGGATTAACTAATATAAAAAGAATATCTTGGATAGGCAAAACAACTCTTAAACCTATCACAACTTGCCTTGGTTGAAGAAGATAACTCTTAACTTCAACCTAAACTCTTAAGCAAGGAAGACAACTCTTAACCTTGTCTTAAGCCCAAGTTATCTCAAGACAACTCTTAAAAGATAATTGAAATATAAACAAGAATGGAAGCAAGAATGCTAACCTTGATTCTTGATTACTGAATGCAAAATAAACAAAATTTGGAGCGTATCTCTTTCTCACAAATAATGGCTGTATTTATAGTCTTAAGACGGCCTTATCCTAATTCAACTAATACTTAGGTTCCTTATTCACTTAGGATATGTTTTCCTAAGTCAACAAGGTTTTCTAACATGACTAAAATATTATCAAGATAGACCTATCCTAATGTTTCCTAATCCTATTAGGATTCTTGGTCTTTCTTGAATTCCTACATTGACTAGAATTCCTACCTTATCTTGTACTCTACAGCTGCTGGACTTTATCTTTGCTTTTCCTTCTAGGACTAGGACTCTTAATCCATATCCTTCTGCCCTTAGAATTCTCCTTGGCATGAATATCCTATTGCTATTGGAACTCATCTTGCATGTCCTCTGCTTATAGAACTCTTCTTGGCGTAGATGTCCTGCTACTGCTGGAACTCTTCTTGGCATAGATGTGCTCCTACTGCAGCAGGAGTTCTTCTTGATGCGATTATCCTTCTTCTACTAGAACTTCTGTTGGCGTGAATGTCCTTCATTGATTAGGATTTAGTCAAATACTGGTCGGGCTTCACTGTTGGGCTGCATACTTGCTGTTGCCATACTTGTTGTGCACATTTTCTGGCCCATACTCTCCTTTGCTGCCTCATTTTCTGCACATTGCATTTTCTGCATACTTAGGTTCTCAATACCAATGCACACAATGCCGGTGCTGTGCCTTGTGGGATGTTCCGGTTGCTCCCGGAAGTTCGTCTCGCAACTGCCAAATGCGCCCGATGCCTTTGTTTTGCCCACGGGGATTTCCAGCCGGTCGGGCGAACACGCCTGGCAGTTCATCCAGCATACTGCCAAACATGCCCAAAGCCTTTGCTGAGCCTGCAGGCATTTTTGGGTCGCTCTCGGAAGATCATCCCGCACACTGTTGAATGCACCCTATGCCTTTGCACGGCCTGCGGGGATGTTTTGGCCACTTCTAGATGTCAACCTGCACACTGCCAAATGCGCCGAAAGCCTCTGCCACACCTTGACGGATGTTTCGGTAGCTCCTGGAAGTTTGTCTCGTGCACTGCAGATCACCCTCAACACCTCTGCTGTACCGCGAAGATGTTCCGGTCACTCCCGAAAGCTCATCCCACGCACTGCCCAATGCACTGAAGGCCCCTGCCACACTCTGCGGGACGATCCGGTAGCTTCCATAAGTTCATCACGTGCACTGCCCAATGTGTTGGATGCTGCTGCCATGCCCGCGGGGATGTTGTGGTCTCTGCTGTATGTTTGTCCCACAAACTGTCGAGTGCTCCCAACGCAGCTACCGCACCACAGGGACGTTTCGTTCTCTGCCAGAAGTTTGTCATGTGCACTGCCAAACTTCTCCGCCACAGCTGCCGATCCTTCGGGGAAGTTCTCATTGCTCCCGGAAGTTCGTCCTACACATTGCCGAACGCATCCGAAGCCTCTACCGCGCTTGCAGGGATGTTTCGGTCGCTCCCAGAAGATTACGCCTACACTGCCAAACGCGCCCGATGCATCTGCCATGCCAGCGGGGATGCTCCGGTTCCTCCTGAAAATTCATTCCGTGCATTGCCCGATGCACCAGATGCCATTGGCGAACTTCCTAGAATGACCAGAACATCTCCGCAGGTGTGGCAGAGGTGTTGGGCGCATTCGGCAGTGTATAGGATGAACTTTTGGAGTGTGGGTGCGGCAGAAGCTTTGGACGCGTTCGGCAGTGTGCAGGACAAACTTCCGGGAGTGACCAGAACATCCTGTCAGGTAAGCTTGAGGCTTTAGTAGCGTTGGGCAGTGCTCAGGACGAACTGCCATGAGCGACCAGAACATCCCAGCAGGCACGATAGAGGCGTTGGGTGTGTTTGGCAGTTCATGGGACAAACTTCCGAGAGCGGCTAGAACACTCTTGCGGGTGCGGCAGTGGCATTGGACATGTTTACCAGTGTGTGGGACGAACTTCCAGGAGGGACCAGAACATCCCTGCGGGCACGGCAGAGGACTCGGGCATGATAGGCAGTGCATGGGATGAACTTCTAGGAGTGGCTGGAACATCCCCGTGGGTGCGGCATAGGTGTCAGGCACATTTGACAATGCGTGGGATGAACTTCTGGGAGCAACCAGAACATCCCTGCACACGCAGCAGCGGTGTTGGGCGCGTTGGGCACTACGTGGGATGAACTTCAGGGGGCAACCAAAGCATCACTGTGGGCAAGGCAAAGGCATTGGGTGTATTTGGTAGTGCACGGGATGAACTTTGGGGAGCTATCAGAGAAACCCTGCAAGCGCGGCAGCTGCGTTAGGGTGTTTGACACTGCATGGGACAAACTTCCAAGAGTGACTGAAGCATCCTCGCAGCATAGCAGAGGCATTGGGCACGTTCGGCGGTGTACGAGACGAACATTCGGAAGCGATCGAAAAATCTCAGGGGGCTTGGCAGAGGCATTGAGTGCGATGGGCAGTGCTCAGGATGAACTTCCAAGAGTGACCGGAACATCCCAGCCGGCACAACAGAGGGATTGGAGGCGTTCTTCAATGCATGAGATGAACTTCCTAGAGTGACCAGTACATTCTCATGAGTGTGATAGCAGCTCGGAATGGCATCCTTTCTCTCCAAGACTTCTCTTTGGTGTGGTCCTCTTACTGAAGTAAACCTGCCAAGATGTCCTGCTACTGCTGGAATTCTCCTTGGCATGGATGTCCTGCTGCTGCTGGAACTCTGCTTGGTGTAGATGTCCTTCATTAATTAAGATTAAGTCAAATACTAGTTGGGTCTTACTGCTGGGCTGCACACTTGCTGTTGCCATTCTTGTTTTGCACATTTTCTGGCCCATGCTCTCCTTTGTCACTCCATTTTCTGCCTATTGCCTTTCCTGCATACTTAGGTTCTCAACAATCCCCCTTTCTTGAAGACTCACCTTGTCGTCAAGGTGAAAGTTGAAAAACTGCTGCTGGATGTCATTACAGTTGGTGTTTGATATCACTTACCTGGCCATTGATCGCATTCTGGTTCCTCTCTAAGGCAAGGATTCTTCCGTGGCTGGTGACAGAGAAATCTTCCCCTGTCTGCTCCTGTGGTGTAGGTGAATGCTGCCTAGATGACATGGTAACCTTGATGCCTTGTAATTGACTAGTGTTTGTGCTGATGTCTCAACTAGAACACTAATCTGTTGGGGTGATCATGCTACCCTCAACTGGTGATTGTGCTGATCTCTCAATGAAAGCACTAATTTGTTGGGTCCCGGTTTTTTTCCCCAACTTTTCTACACCTTAAGGGTCAGCACGCCTACTATAAACCTTGTTAATTTATTGTCTTGTTTGATTCTTGAGCTATTTTCTTATATTTACATCCCTAAGCTATCCTTCGGGTTAACTAATATATAAAATGATATGTTAGATAGGCAAGGCAACTCTTAAACCTATCACAACTTGCCTTGGTTGAAGAAGACAACTCTTGACTTCAACCTAAGCTCTTCAACAAGGAAGACAACTCTTAACATTGTCTTAAGTCCCAAGTTATCTCAAGACAACTCTTAAAAGATATCCAAAATATAAACAAGAATGGAAGCATGAATGCTAACCTTGACTCTTGATTAATGAATGAGAAATATACAAAATTCGGAGCATATATTTTCCTCACAAATAATGGGCTGTATTTATAGTCCTAAGACAACCTTGTCCTAATTCAACTAGTACTTAGATTTCTTATCCACTTAGGATATGTTTTCCTAAGTCAACAAGCTTTTCTAAGTCACTTAAAACATTATCAAGATAGACCTTACCCATTGTTTCCTAATCTTACTAAGATTCTTGGTCTTTCTTGAATTCCTACTAAGGCTAGAATTTCTATTTTGACCAAGTCTTTCTGTCCTTATCTTATCTTCTCTCCTACAGCTGCTGAACTTCTTCTTGCCGTTTCCTTTTTGGATTAGAACTTCACTTATGGTGTGTCCTTCCTCTCCAAGACTTCTCTTTGGCGTGGTCATCTTGCTGATGTAAACCTGCTATGATGTCCTGCTGCTGCTGGAGTTCTTCACGCCGTCAATATCCTTTACCTTCTCAAACTGCTTCATGCGTGTCTTGCCAATGCTGGTCTTCTTCTTGGCTTGGATTTCAACAATCACTAAGGACTGAGTTAGATCTTGGTCGTGCTTCACTGCTTGCTGGATGTAGGCTTGTTGCGTGCACATTCTGGCCTGTTTCTGCCTCGCTTGCTGCTTGGCGCCTTGCATGAATTCTCTCATGTTCCCTTTGCCTGCTAAGGTCCTCAACACATAGGTGTAAGGCACATTCGACAGTGTGGGACAAATTTTTTGGAGCGACCAGAGCATCCTCGCTGGTGCATTTGAAGCTTCAGGCCCGTGTGGCAGTGCATGGGACTAACTTTCAGGAGCGACTAGAACATCCCTGTAGGCACGGCAGCAACATTGCGCGCGTTCAGCAATGCTCAAGATGAACTTCTAGGAGCTATCATAACATGCCCAAGGCATGGTAGAGGCTTTGAGCACGTTGGGTAGTGCATAGAATGAACTTCCTGCAGCAATCGAAACATCCCTGCAGGCGAGGTAGAGGCTTCAGCGCATTGGACAGTGCCCAGGAGGAACTTCTCAGAGCGACTTGAATATCCCCGCAGATGTGGCAGAGCTCCAGGCACATTTGGTAGAGTGCAAAACGAACTACCAGTAGCGACCGGATCATCCCCGCTGGCATAGCAAAGGGATTAGGTGCTTTCGGCAGAGCACAGGATGAACCTCTAGGAGTGGTTGGAACATCTCCGCCGCAATGGAAGTCACGTCGAACACTCTTGGCAGTGTGCAAGGGGAACTTCTAAGAGCGATCTAAACATCCCTGCGAGTATGGCAGAGGCTTCGTGTGCATTGGGCAGTGCATAAGACAAACTTCTAGGAGTGACCGTCACATCCGCAGGCACGGCATTGGCATTGTACACATTCGGTAGTGTGTCGAACGAACTTCAGGGAGCGAACAGAACATCCCCACGGGCATGGTAGGGTTTCAGGCACGTTGGGCAGTGCACAGGATAAATTTTCACGGTCGACCTGAACATCTCTGCAGGCACATTCAGAGTGCATAGCACAAACTTATGGGAGTGACCGGTACATTCCCACGGGCATGGCAGCGTTGTGGGCCACATTCAGCAGTGTGCAGAACGAACTTCCAAGAGTGGCCGGATTATCCTTTTGGGTGCAGCAGTGGCATCATATATGTTCATCAGTGCGCGGGATTAACTTTCAAGAGCAACCGTAACATCCCCACAGGAAGGGGCAGCAGCGTCGTGCGCATTCAGTAATGCATGGGATGAACTTTCGAGAGTGACCAGAACATCCCCGCAGGCAAGGCAGCAGCGTCAGGCGCAATCGCTAATGCGTGGGACAAACTTTCGAGAGTGACCAGAACATCCCCGCAGGCTAGGCAATGGTGTCAGGCACATTCAGCAGTGCATAGGATGAACTTTAAGGATTGATCCAAACATCCCCATAGGTACGGCAGCTATCAGTCACATTCAGAAGCACGTGGTGTGAACTTTCGAGAGCGACTGGAATTTCCCTGCAGCCGCGGCAGTGGCATCGGACACGTTCAGCAGTGCACAAGACGAACTTCTAGGAGCGACCGGACAATTTTCAAGGCCGTGGTAGAGGCTTAGCGCACTTTGGACAGTGCGCAAGAAGAACTTCTGAAAGCAACCAAAAAATTCCTGCAGGCGCGGTAGAGGCATTGGCCATGTTCAGCAGTGCACCCAATGAACTTGCGGGAGTGACCAGAACATCCCTGCAGGCATGACAGTGGCTTCAGCCGCACTCAGCATTGTGCAAAACAAACTTCTGGGAGCAACTAGAATGTATCCATAGGCGCAGCAGAGCCTTTGAGCGCATTGGACAGTGTGCAGGGTGAACTTCTAGGAGTAACCAGAATATCCCCGCTGGCAAGGCATAGGTGTCGGGCGTGTTTGGCAGTGCATGGGGCAAAATTCCAGGAGCAACTAGAACTTTCTTGCAGGCACAGAAGTGGCTTCATGCACATCTAGGAGTGACCAGAACATTCCCACAGGCACGGCAGAGGTTTGGGCGAGTTTGGCTGTGCACAAGACAAGCTTTTGGGAGCAATCAAAATATCCCTGTAAGCTCGGCAGAGGCATCGGATGTACTCAGTAGTGCTCGGGACGAACTTCTGGGAGCGACTGAAACATCCACGCCGGCACGGCAGAGGCATCGGGCATGCTCGGCAATGCGCTGGAGGAACTTCCAAGAGCGACCCAAACATTCCCACAGGCACAGCAGCGGCATCGGGTGTGCTCGGTAGTCTGCAGGAGGAACTTCTGGGAGAAACCAAAACATTCCCCCGGGCACAGCAGGGACATGGTGCGCGTTCTGTAGTGCTTGAGATGAACTACTAGGAGCGACTGGAGCATCCCCACAAGCCCAACAACGGCGTGGGAAACGTTCAGCAATGTGCGAGACAAACTTCTGAGATCAATCGAAACATCCCTGCCGGCACCGCAGCGTTGTTGGCACTTTGGGCAGTGCGTAGGATGAACTTCTAGGAGCGACCGAAACATCCCCACGGGCATGGTAGAGGCTCTGGGCACGTTCAATAGTACACAGAAAGAACTTCCAGGAGCGACCCGAACATCCTTGCGGGCGCAACTGCCGTGTTGGACACATTCGGCAGTGCATGGGACGAACTTTTAGGAGGAGCCGCAACATCCCTGCAGGCTAGGCAGAGACATTGAATGCATTCAGCAGTGCTGTAGACGGACTACCAGGAGCGACTAGAACATCCCCATGCGTGTGGAAGAGGCTTCAGGCACATTCAACAATGAACGGGACAAACTTCCCAAGGTATCCCAAACATCCCCGTGGGTGCCGCTGCAACATTGGATGCACTTGGCAGTGCGTGGAACAAACTTCTGGTAGTGACCAGAAAATCCCCGCAAGCTCGGGAGAGACATCAAATGCGTTCGGCAGTGCTCGGGATGAACTTTCAGGAGCGACCTGAACATCCCCACTTGCATGTCAAAGGCATCAGGCAGGTTTGGCAGTTTAAGTGACAAACTTCTGGGAGCGATCGGAACATCTCTGCGGGTGAAGAAGATGCATCAGGCACGTTCGGCAATACATGGGACGAACTTCTAGGAGAGACCAGAACTTTCCCACGGGCATGGCAAAGGCATCGGGCGCATTCGGCAGTGCACAGGACAAACTCCCATGAGTGACTGGAACATCCCTGCAGGCACGCCAGAAGCGTCGGGTGCGTTAGACAGTGCATGGGATGAACTTCTAGGACAGCCAAAACATCCCCGCGGGCACGGAAGCTACATCAGACACGTTCAACAACATACAGGATAAACTTCCGGGAGCGACCAGAACATTCTCGCAGGGGTGGCAGTGCATGGGACAAACTCACATGAGTGACCGGAACATCCCCGCAGGCATTGCAGAAGCATCAAGCACGTTAGGTAGTGTACAGGGCAAACTGTCCAAGAGTGGCCGAAACATCCCCACATGTGTTGAAGTAGCATGCCAGACAAACTTCTTGGAGTGACTAGAACATCCCTGCAGGTGTGGTAGAGGCATCAGCATGTTCGGCAGTGTGCAGGGCAAATTACGGGGAGCAACCAGAACATCAATGCGACTGCCTTCAATATGAACTTCTGGGAGTGACTAGAACAATGCCATAGGCAAACACAGCGGCGTTATGTGCATTCATGTGGGGTTCTCGATTTCTTTTCCCTAACTTTTCTACACCTTATGGGTTAGAACGCCTACTATAAACCTGGCTAACTTATTGTCCCGTTTGATTCTTGAGTTCTTTTCTTATATTTACATCCCCTAAGTTGTCCTTCGGGTTAACTAATATATATAAAGGATATGTTGGATAGGCAAGACAATCCTTAAACCTATCACAACTTGCCTTGGTTGAAGAAGACAACTCTTAACTTCAACCTAAGCTCTTAAGCAAGGAAGACAACTCTTCACCTTGTCTTAAGCCCAAGTTACCTCAAGACAACTCTAAAAAGATAATTGAAAATATAAAAAAGAATGTAAGCAAGAATGCTAACCTGGATTCTTGATTAATGAATGAGAAATAAACAAAATTCAAAGCGTATGTCATCCTCACAAATAATGGGTTGTATTTATAGTCTAAGACAACCTTATCCTAATTCAACTAGTATTTAGGTTCCTTATCCACTTAGGATATGTTTTCCTAAGTCAACAAGCTTTTCTAAGTCATCTAAAATATTATCAAGATAGACCTTATCCCACTGTTTCCTAATCCTACAAGGATTCTTGATCTTTCTATAATTCGTACTAAGACTAGAATTCCTACTTTGACTAAGTCCTTCTGTCCTTATCCTATCTTCTCTCCTACAGCTGTTGACTTCTTCTTGCCATTTCCTTCTTGGATTAGAACTTCTGCTGCGGCATGTCCTTCCATTCTAAGACTTCTCTTTGGCATGGTGCTCTTGCTGCAGTAACCTAACAAGATGTCCTGCTGCTACTAGAGTTCTTCACGTCGTCACCCTCCTTCTCCTGCTCGGATTGCTTCATTCATGTCCTGCCAATGCTAGTTTTCTTCTTTGCTTGAATTTTCGCAGTCACTTAGGACTTTGTCAGAACCTGCCGTGCTTCACTGCTATCTGCGTGCAGGCTTGTTGCGCACACATTCTGGCCTGTTTCTTCCTCTCATGCTGCTTGACGACTTGCGCGCATTCTTTCACGATCACTTTGCTTCCTAAGGTCCTCAACAGTTCGGCAGTTCAGGGGTCAAACTTTTTAGAGCAACCAGAAAATCTCCATAGGGTTGGCAGAGGCGTTGGACGTGTTCAGCAATGCTTGACACTTTTTCCTAGAAGCGACCGAAACATTCCTGTTGGCACAGCCAAGGCATCAGGTGCTTTGGCAATGTGCAGTGAAAAATTCCAGGATCGATCAAAACCTCTACATTGTTGAGCAGAGGCTTCGAACGTGTTGGGCAGTGTGTAGTATGAACTTTCGGGAATGACCAGAGCATCCCCGCGGGCTCGGCAGAGGCATCAGGAATGTTTGGCAGTGCATTGGACGAACTTCGTGAGTGACCGAAACATCCTTGTAGGCATGCAACCGACATTGGACACATTAGGCAGTGCACGGGATGACTTCCTGGAGCAATGGGAACATCCCAACAGGCCCGACAGAGGCTTCAGGTGAGTTTGGCAGTGTGTGGAACGAACTTCCGGGAGCAAACTGAATATCTATGTGGGCGTAGCGGAGGCTTCGGGGGCGTTCGACAGTGCACGGGATGAACTTTTTGAAGCTGTGGGAACATGCCCACAGGCATGGCAGTGCACAGGACGAACTTTTGAGGGTGAACAGAAATCCCCGCCGGCATGGCCATGACATTGGGTGCATTCTGCAGTGCACGGGACAAACTTCCTAGAGAGGCTGGAAAATCCCTACAGGCTAGATAGAGGCGTTGGACAAATTTGGCAGTGCTCAGGATGTACTTCCAGGAGCGACTAGAACGTCCTTGCAGGTGCGGCAGCAGTGTCGGATTCATTTGGTAATGCGCGGTACGAACTTCCTAGAGGGTCGGAACATCCCCATGGGCATGGCAGACTGGACGAACTTCTGGGAGCAACTAGAACACCACCACGGGCACGGCAGAGGCTTTGGGCGCGTTCGACAGTACGTGGGATGAACTTCTGGGATAGACCTAAACTTCTGGTGTTCAGTGCATTTGGGAGTGACTGAAAAATCCTCGCGGCCTCAGCAAAGGCATAGGAAACATTTGGCAGTGCTCGGGACAAACTTCCTTAAGCAACAGGAACATCCTCGCAAGTGAGGCAACGGTGTCAGACACTTCCGGCAGTGCGTGGGATGAACTTTTGAAAGTGACAAGAACATCCCTACAGGGATGACTGAGGATTCTGCTGCATTGGCCATTGCGCGGGATGAACTTCCAGGAGGAACCGGAACATCTCTGCGGGCTGGAAAATCCCAATGCCACTACCGCACCCATGGGGATGTTCCGGTTGTTCCTGGAAGTTTGTCCTACACACAGCTGAACATGTCAAATGCCTATCCTGCACTTGTAGGGATGTTCCAGTCACTACCTGAAGTTCTTCCTACGCATTGCCGAATGCAGCCGAAATCGCTGTTGCGACTACAAGGATGTTTAAGTCACTACTGGAAGTTCATCTCAAGAATAGCTGAACGCATCCGATGCCACTGTTGTTCCCTTGGGGAAGTTCGGGTCACTCCTAAAAGTATTGTCAGGCGCACTAATGAACTCACATGATGCCTTTGGCATGTCTGCAGGGATGTTCGAATTGCTCTTGGAAGTTCATCTCGTGCACTGCTGAATGCGCATGAAGATGTTGCCACACCTGCGAGGATGTTCCGGTTGCTCCTAGAAGTTCATCTCATGCACTGTCAAATGCGCATGACGCCTCTGCTATGCCCATGCGGATGTTCCAGTTGCATCCAGAAGTTTGTCCTGAGCACTGCCGAGCGCGTCCAGCGCCACTGCCAAGCCTGTGGGAATTTTTTGGTCACTCCTGGAACTTTGTCCCACACATTGTTAAATGCCTGCGGGGATGTTTTGGTCGCTTCTGGAAGTTCATCCTATGCACTGCCAAATGTGCCCAACACCACTGTCGTGCCCACATTGATGTTTCGGTCACTCCTAGAAGTTTGTCCATCACACTGTGCCAATGCTGGACTGGTAGGGATGTTCCAGTTGCTCCTGGAAAATCATACCCTGAGTTGCTGACCAAGTGTCTACGATGCTGCTATCGTTCCTGCATTAATGTTCTAGTTGCTCGCGGAAGTTCATCTTGTACCCCGTCGAATGTGCCAGACATTTCTGCCGTTCCCATAGGGATCTTTCAGTAGCTACTAAAAGTTAGTGTCGCACACTGCCAATTGTGCCCGAAACCTCTTGCACACCCACGGGAATGTTCCGGTCACTCCCGGAAGTTCATCCGCGCATTGCCAAATGTGTCTGACGCAGATACCGCACCCGTAGGGATATTTGGGTCGCTCTCGGAAGATCATCCCGCGCACTGCTCAATGTACTTAGAGCCTCTGCCACATCAGCAGGGATGTTTGGGTCACTTTTGGAAGTTTATCTTGAGCACTACCAAATGCATCCAATGCCTCTGCCCGGCCTAGAATTTTTTGGTCGCACCCAGAAGTTCGACCCACCCACTGCCAAACTGTTGAAGGCCTTAGGAGGCAAAGGGAGCGTGAGTGAATGCGCGCAAGGTGCCAAGCAGCAAGAGGGGCAGAAATAGGCCAGGATGTGCGTACAACAAGGCTACATGTATCAAGCAGTGAAGCACGGCCAGGTTCAAGCAAGAAGACCAGCATTGGTAGGACACGCATGAAGCAATTCGAGCAGGAGGAGGAGATTGATGGCATGAAGAACTCCAGCAGCAGTAGAACGTCATGGCAGGTTTGACTTCAGCAAGATGTTCACGTGAAGGAGAAGTCTTGGAATGGAAGGACACGCCATAATGGAAGTTCTAATCCAAGAAGGAAATGGCAAGAAGAAGTTCAACAGCTATAAATAACAGAGGAGATAAGATAAGGACAGAAAGACTTAGTCAAAGTAGGAATTCTAGTCTGAGTAGGAATTCAAGAAAGACCAAGAATCCTAGTAGAATTAGGAAACAGTGGGGATAAGGTCTATCTTGATAACGTATTAGTTTATTTAGAAAAGCTTGTTGACTTAAGAAAACATATCCTAAGTGGATAAGGAACCTAAGTACTAGTTGAATTAGGATAAGGCTGTCTTAAGACTATAAATACAACCCATTATTTGTGAGGAGAAAATATGCTCTGAATTTTGTATATTTCTTATTCCTTAATCAAGAGTCAAGGTTAGCATTCTTGCTTTCATTCTTGTTTATATTTTGGTTATCTTTTAAGAGTTTTCTTGAGATAACTTGGGCTTAAGACAAGGTTAAGAGTTGTCTTCTTTGCTTAAGAGGTTAGGTTGAAGTCAAGAGTTGTTTTCTTCAACCAAGGCAAGTTGTGATAGGTTTAAGAGTTGTCTTTTCTATCCTATAGATCCTTTTATATATTAGTTAACCCAAAGGATAGCTTAGGCGACCGAAATATAAGAAAAGAACTCAAGAATCAAACGGAACAGTAAGTTAGCAAGGTTTTATTAGGCGTGCTGACCTCTAAGGTGTATAAAAGTTAGGGAAAAATCAGGATCCTTGAGCAAATGACTCCACCATATGAGTACTCTCTATACTAGCCTTCTATTATGCCCATAGCTTACTATGCGAAATCCTAATGCTTCCTTTGGGTGCTGCCCCAGGTGATCTTCCCTGAAAACATCGGGCAGTCCCTCATTCACTTGTCTCAAATCTCCAATCTTTTTTCTCAATAATAAAATGTGAACCACTGGATGTAGTTTGGAGTTTAACAGTCTTAGGTGATAAGCCATTGCTCTAATTCCCTCAACTACCTCATATGGTCCAAAATACTTCCCTGCCAGCGTCGTTGTAGTTAGCTTTCCAGCCTTGATTTTTCACCTAGGGTGGATCTTAAGATAGACATAGTCACCTACCTCAAATTCCACTTCCTTCCTCCCTTTATCCGCTTGTCTCTTTATTCCGTCCCTTGCTTTCTCAAGCTCATGCTTAAGTTTCCTCAAGACCTCTTCTCTTGATCGAAGTGTGATATCCACTTCATGCCATACCACGGACAATGTTGTTCGATAGAGACACTGTCTTTATTAGCAAATTCTGGAAGGAGCTCTGCACATAGCTCGGCAGTTACTTGGTTGCCTCATCCACCTTTCACCACAAATAGATGGACAGAGTGAGGTAACCAATCGAACTCTAGAGCAGTATTTAAGATGCTTTTGCCATGATCAACAAAACAATTGGGAGGAGTACATACCATAGGCAGAACTATGGTATAATACTACCTATCATGCGGCAATCAAGATGACACCATACCAAGCTGTATATGGAAGAATACCCTCGGGAATGTCAAGTTATACCATGGGGAACAACAGTATACATGAAGTGGATATCACACTTCAATCAAGAGAAGAGGTCTTGAAGAAACTCAAGCATGAGCTTGAGAAAGCAAAGGACTGAATGAATAGACAAGCGGATAGAGGGAGGAAGGAAGTGGAATTTGAGGTAGGTGACTATGTCTATCTTAAGATCCACCCTAGGAGGAAAATCAAGGCTAGAAAGCCAACTATGGGAAAGTTGGCTAGGAAGTGCTTTGACCATATGAGGTAGTAGAGCGAATTGGAGCAGTAGCTTATCGCCTAAGACTACCGTTAAACTCCAAAATACATCAAGTGTTTCACATTTCATTATTGAGAAAAAATATAGGAGATATGAGATAAGTGAATAAAGGGATTGCCTGACGTTTTCACGGAAGATCACCTGGGGTAGCACCCAAAGGAAGCATTAGGATTTTGCATACTAAGCTATGGGCACAATAGAAGGCTAGTATGGAGAATACTCATATGGTGGAGTCATTCGCCCAAGGATGAAGTAACATGGGAAGACTATGATATTATCCAGCAATGTTTCCCTAATTTCCACCTTGAGGACAAGGTGAGTCACCAAGAAAAGGGGATTGTTGAGGACCTTAGGAGGCAGAGGGAGCGTGAGCAAATGTGCGCAAAGCACTAAGCAATAGGAGAGGCAGAAATAGGCCAAAAATGTGCACACAACAAGCCTGGACGCAGCATGCAATGAAGCTTGGCCAGGTTCTGACTTAGTCCTAATTGATTGCAAAAATCCAAGCCAAGAAGAAAATCAGCATTGGCAGCACACCCATGAAGTAATCCCAGCCAGAGAAGGAGAGTGACGACATGAAGAACTCTAACAGTAGCGGACGTCAGCAAGGTTTGACTTCAGCAAGATGTTCACGTCAAGGAGAAGTCTTGTAATGGAAGGACTCACAATAATGGAAGTTCTAATACAAGAAGGAAATGGCAAGAAGAAGTTCAGCAGCTTGGGAGAGGAGATAAGATAAGGACAGCTTAGGGGGACGTAAATATAAGAAAAGAACTCAAGAATCAAACGGGACTGTAAGTTAGCAAGGTTTTAGTAAGCGTGCTGACCCATAAGGTGTAAAAAAGTTGGGGAAAGAAATTGGGACCTTAACAAATTAGGTTATGCGCCGATTATTGGGCACTCAACCAAGCAACTATCAAGGATCATTTTTCGATCCGAACAATTGATGATATGCTCGATGAGTTACATGGAGCAAAGCTGTTGACCAAGTGGATCTCAAGGTCAGATTTTGTCAAATACGCATGAGTGAAGATGACGTGCAGAAGACAGCATTTTGGACTCATAGTGGACACTACGAGTACCTAGTCATGCCCTTCGGACCTTGCAATGCACTCTACACCTTTCAAGCTACTATGAATGACATCTTCAAACCTTATTTGTGTAGGTTTATCTTAGTTTTCTTTCGTGATATTTTGGTCTATTCGAGGAACCATGATGATCACCTAGAACACTTAGCAAAAGTGCTAGAAGTGTTAAGAAGAAATCGTTCGTTATCAAGCCATCCAAGTGCACATTCACGCAAAAGGAGCTTGAATACCTCAGTCACATCATATCCGAAGATGGAGTGAAGGTAGACCAACGAAAAATAGGAGCCATGCAAACATGGTCAATTTCGAAGAATGTCATAGAACTTAAAGGATTTCTAGGTTTAACAGGTTATTACCACCGATTTGTTTGCAAATACGACGCCATAGCAAAACCACTAACGGACTTGCTAAAGAAGGACGGATTCCTATGAACAGAGAAGAGTGAAGACGCATTCAAGTTGTTAATGCAAGTTATGTGTGAGACCCTAGTGTTAGCACTGCCCGACTTCAACCAAACCGTCGAACTTCACACCGACACATGTCAAGATGGAATAGGTGTTGTCCTTAGTCAAATCAAAAGACCAATTGCAGAAATGAGCAGAGTCTTAGGGCCCATGAAGAAGGAATGGTCAGCATATGCCAAGAAGATGTTGGCCATCATCCGTGCAGTTAAGGTACGGCTACCTTACCTTCTTGGGAGGAAATTCTTGATCATTACAGATCAATAACCCTTGAGAAGCCTTATGAAGCAGAAGATTACCACCCCGGACCAGCAAAAGTTTCTTGTCAAATTACTAGGTAATGAGTATGAAATAATATATAAACCAAGCAAGGAAAACAAGGTGGTACAACCAGCAAGTGTATGTACCAAACATACTAGGAATTAAGGGGGAAGATCTTGAATCACTTCCACAACTCACGGGAAGGAGGACATTCAGGATGGTTCCGTACTTACATGCGGATCAAGCTATTCTTTTGGTGGGAAGGACTTAAGGCTGAGATCAAAAAGCTAGTCCCAGAATGTGATGTTTGTCAGCGCACCAAACCAGAAGGTGGCAAGACCAAGGGGTTATTACAGCCTTTGCTAGTACTAAGACAGGATTAGGAAGACTTGAGAATGGACTTCATCATGGGAATGCCTAACAGCAAGGGTTACATGGTGATATTAACTGCTAGTAGACAAACTCAGCAAGAGTCACACTTTGTGCCACTCAAGCAACCCTACACAGCAAAAGAAGTAGCCCAATAGTTCATCAAAAATGTGGTAAGACTTTAATGGCATACCACAGACAATGCTGTCCAATAGAGACACTGTCTTTATGAGCAAATTTTGGAAGGAGCTTTTCACATAGTGCGGCAGCAACTTGGTTGCCTCATCTACCTTTCATCCACAAACAGATGGACAAAGTGAGGTAACCAATTAAACTCTAGAGTAGTATTTAAGATGCTTTTATCATGATCATCAAAAGGATAGGGAAGAGTACATACCATAGGCAGAACTGTGGTATAATACTACCTATCATGTGGCAATCAAGATGTACCATACTAAGCCATATATGGAAGAATACCCTCGAGAATGTCAAGTTATACCATGGGGGAACAACAGCATACATGAAGCAGATATCGCACCTCAATCAAGAGAAGAGGTCTTGAAGAAACTCAAGCATGGGCTTGAGAAAGCAAGGGACTGAATGAAGGGACAAGCGGATAAAAGGGGGAAGGAAGTGAAATTTGAGGTAGGTGACTATGCCTATCTTAAGATCCACCCCAAGAGAAAAATCAAGGGTAGAAAGCCAACTACAGCGAAGCTGGCTAGGAAGTACTTTGGACCATAGGTGATAATTGAGCGAATTAGAGCAGTGGCTTATCACCTGAGACTACCGTTAAACTCCAAACTACATCCAGTGTTTCACATTTCATTATGGAGAAAAAGGATTGGAGATGTGAGACAAGTGAATGAGGGACTGCTCAACGTTTTCAGGGAAGATCACCTGGGCAGCACCCAAAGGAAAGCATTAGGATTTCGCATAGTAAGCTATGGGCGCAATAGAATGCCAGTATGGAAAGTACTCATATAGTGGAGTTATTTGCCCAAGGATGAAGCAACATAGGAAGACTATGACAATATCCAGCAACGTTTCCCTTAATTTCCATCTTGAGGACAAGGTGAGTCTCCAAGAAAGGGGGCTTGTTGAGGACCCTAGGAGGAAAAGGGAGCATGAGCAAATGCGCACAAGGCGTCAAGCAAGAAGAGAGGCAGAAACAGGCCAGAATGTGCGCACAACAAGCCTGTACACAGCAAGCAGTGAAGCAAGACTAGGTTCTGACTCAGTCCTAATTGATTGTGAAAATCCAAGCCAAGAAAAAGACTAGAATTGGCAGAAAACGCATGAAGCAATCAGAGCAGGAGAAGGAGATTGATGGAATGAAGAACTTCGACAGCAGCAGCACGTCATGACATGTTTGACTTCAACAAGATGTTCATGTCAAGGAGAAGTCGTGGAATGGAAGGACATGCCATAATGGAAGTTCAACCCGAGAAGAAATGGCAAGAAAAAGTTCAGCAGCTGTAGGAGAGGAGATAAGATAAGGACAGAAAGACCTAGTCAAAGTAAGAATTCTAGTCCAAGTAGGAATTCAAGAAAGACCAAGAATCCTAGTAGGATTAGGAAACAATGGGATAAGGTCTATCTTCATAATGTTTTAGTTAACTTAGAATACCTTGTTGACTTAGGAGTGACAGGAACATTCCCCCGTGTGTGGCAGCAGTGTCGGATACGTTTGACAGTGCGCGGGATGAACTTTCGGTAGCCATTGGGACATCCCTGCAGACATGGCAGAGGCTCGATAGTAGCCTAAAAAATACGCGGGCTGGATAGTGGCGTCAAACGCGTTCGGCAGTGCTTGGGACAAACATCGAGGAGCGGCCGGAACATCCCCACAAAATGGAAGAGGCTTCGGGTGCATTGGGTAGTGTGCAAAAACAACTTCTAGGAGCAACCGGAACATCACTGCAGGCGTGGTAGCGGTGTCGAGTGCATTGGGCAGTGTGCAGGACGAACTCCCCTGATCAATCGGAACATCTCCTTTCGCACGGTAGAGGCATCCGGTGTGATCGGCAATGCGTGGGACAAACTTTCGGGAGCTTCTGGAACACCCCCCTAGGCACAGCAGAGGCATTGGCTGCATTTGGTAGTGTGCGGGACAAACTTTGAGGAGCGACCAGAACATCTTCGTAGGTGCAGAAAAGGCATCGGGCGCATTGGGCAATGTCCCTGGCAAACTTCCTGCGAACGACCCGAACATCCTCGCAGGCGCAGCTGCAGTGTTTGGCACATTCAGTAGTGCATAAGTTGAAGTTCTGAGAGCAGCTAGAAAATCACCGCGAGCTCAGTAGAGGAATTGGACGCGTTCAGCAGTGTTGGGATGAACTTCTGGGAGCGATCGGAAGATCCTTGTGAATGCAGCAGCGGTGTCAGACGCGTTTGGTAGTCCGCAAGATGAACTTTCGAGAGCACGACAGAGGCATCGGGCGCATTCAGCATTCTGCAGGATGAACTTCCAAGAGCAACCGCAACATCCCAGCTGGTGTTGCCAATGGTCGGGCACATCCGGCAGTGGATGGGGCAACCTACCTGGAGCGACTGGAACATCCCTGCAGGAATGGCATAGGCATTGGACACGTTAGGCTGTGCACCGGACGATCTTTCGGGAGTTACCAGAACTTCCTCACAGGCACAAGAGAGTCATTAGGTACGTTGGGCAGTGCGTGGGATGAACTTTGGGGAGTAACCGAAATATCCCTACAGGCTTGGCAGAGGTCTTGAACGCACTCGACAATACTCTGGATAAACTTCTTGGAGCGATCAGAATATCCCCGCAGGCGTCGCAAAGGTGTTGGGCGCATTTGGCCGTGTGCAAGACAAATTTCCATGAGCAACAGAATCGTCCTCGCAAGCCCAGCAGAGGCATTGGACATTCCAGTGTGGGATAAACTTCCAGGAGTGACTGAAACATCCCCGCAGGCGCAGCTGAGGTGTCGTACGAATTCAGCAGTGCTTGAGATGACTTCCGAGAGTGACCAGAACATCCCTGTGGGTGCAGCAGCAGCATCTCATGCATCCAACAGTGAGCAGGACGAACTTCCGGGAGTGACCAAAACATTCCTGGAGGCACGACAGCAGTGTTGGACAGATTTGCCAATGCATGGGACAAACTTTTGGGAGTGGCCGAAACATCCCCACCAGTGCGGCAGAGGATTCAGGTGTATTGGGTAGTATGCGAGAAGAACTCCTGGGAGTTACCTGAACATCCCCAAGGGTGTGGCAAAGGCATCGGGTGCATTCGGCAGTGTGCCGAACGAACTTCCAGGAGCGACTGGAACATCATCGCCGTGGGCATGGCAGCAGTGTTTTTGCTTACTTTCTTGTTTATATTTTCGATTATCTTTTAAGAGTTGTCTTGAGATAACTTGTGCTTAAGTCAAGGTGAAGAGTTGTCTTTCTTGCTTAAGAGCTTAGGTTGAAGTTAAGAGTTGTTTGCCTAGCCAAGATATCCTTATATATATTAGTTAACCCGAAGGACAGCTTAAGGGACATAAATATAAGAAAAGAACTCAAGAATCAAATGGGACAGCAAGTTAGGAGAGGTTTAGAAGCCGTGCTGATCCCCTAAGGTGTAGAAAAGATGGGACAAGAAATCGGGACCCTAACAAATTGGCGCTCTCATTGAGAGGTAGCACAATCACCCCAACAAATTGGTGCTCTCATTGAGAGGCCATCACAAACAGCTTTCAATCGAAAGGCAGCATGGTTACAATGTCATCTAGGCAACATTCACCTGTAACATAAGAACACACCGGGAAGGACTTCTCGGTCACCAACCCCGAATGAATCCTAGCCTTGGAGAGGAACCAGCATGCGATCAATGACTAGTTTGGTGATATCAATCATCAACTATCATCTATCATCATTCTCTTGAACAGTTGAAGAGAGACACACCCCGAGTTGCCGGAAAACAAATCCAAATTGAGTAAACTAGGAACAGCAACCTGCCACAAACGTCTAGGAGGCTCAAATCGGAGGTCACATGGCACCAAGTCCAAGAAAATGACTTGATCTAGGAGCAAGTTCCCTCTCAAGAAAGTGGGATAAGGTGCATGAGTTTGGGAAGCAGGAGGGAGACTTCACCAAACAAACACTCGCCCCATGATTGCTACAATGATTATAGTGACGATTAGGAAGTGCTGGACAGAAGGCCAGCATCATGGCAACCAAGAAGGGTGCGGAATCACCCTGAGGCAGAACCATGGCGCACCACAAGGAGGGAGGATTGGCATTATGACAGCCCAAGCCATTACACACAGCCAAAGGTAAAAATCGAATTCCCTACCTTTGAGAAGGGAGATCCAACCGAATGGATCTCCAAGGCTGAATTTTATTTTGAGAAACAAGGTGTTGAGAGAGGTGAAAAGGTTGATTTTACATCCTATCACCTATGTGGGAGAGCCAACCAATGGTGGCATTGGCTTAAGGCCACCTATGGCCGAGAAGGTAGAAGGATAGGCTAGACAAGGTTCACACAAGAGTTAGTGAACAGATTTGGCCCATCTAGCATGACAAACTATGAGGGACAGCTTGCCAAGATTAGGTAGGAGGGATCCTTGGAAAGTTACCTTGAAGAATTCGAGAGGTTGGCCGAATTGGTAGGACATTGGCTGGATAGTGCACTGATTGGCACTTTTCTAGACAACCTTGTACCTTGGCTGAGCCGAGAAGTAAAGATGAGGGATCCAAACTCTCTCACTCAGTGCATTCGGTTGGCAAGACTCATCAACGATGGGAGAAGCATCACCCGCAGCACAACCAAGGTCATCAAACCCTCGGACAAACTAGGGTAAGGCATCCTCATCAAGTAAGACAGCACCCTCAAAAACAAAAGACCCTCTCAAGCTATCAACCAAAGAGATCAACAAAAGAATCGAGAGAGGCCTATGCTTTAGGTGCAATGATAAGTGGCAAGTTGGCCACAAGTGCAAGAAAGGGCTGTTCAACATCATTGAAGTGGTAAGTGATGAAGAACATGAGGAAAGCAGTGAGGAAGATCAAGAAAGTCACATGGACAATGAAGAGGAAGTAGAGGTAGTACACTCCCTGCATCATGCAGAAGAAGGCAAAATCAACTTGCATGCAGTAGGGGCAACCACCAAGCCTACTGCAATGAGGTTGTTCGCAACCATAAACAACAAGAATGTTTTGGTGTTGATTGATAGTGGAGACACCCATAGCTTCATTAACACAAAACCGGTCAAAACACTCCAGCTATGTTTGAAAAGGATTGCACCCTTTGAGGTTAGAGTGGCAAGTGGACAAAAGCTCAAGTGCGCACAAGTTATCAAGGCAGTAGCAATGCAGATTCAAGGAGTCAAAATAGAGGCAGAACTGCATGTGTTAGCCTTGGTAAGCCTTGATGTGGTTTTAGACAATGTTTGGCTTAAAACCATAGACAAGATAATGTTCGACTACGAATCCATGGCCATGCACTTCCAATGGAAGGGAAGGGACTGCACATGGGAAGCATCCACACCAATGCAGTGCATCATTGTGAGGTAAGTAACCTTGAATGACAATACAGAAAAAGGGAAGCAATGTTTTGCAGTTCTCTTCGCCACAAAGGAGGAAAACACAGCCGAATTTTGTATATTTCTCATTCACTAATCAAGAATCAAGGTTAGCATTTTTGCTTCCATTCTTGTTTATATTTCGGTTATCTTTTAAGAGTTGTCTTGAGATAACATGAGCTTAAGACAAGGTGAAGAGTTGTCTTCCTTGCTTAAGAGCTTAGGTTGAAGTCAAGAGTTGTCTTCTTCAACCAAGGCAAGTTGTGATAGGTTTAAGGGTTGTCTTGCCTATCCAACATATCCTTTTATCATTAGTTAATATCGAGGGACAACTTCGGGGATGAGAATCAAAGAAAAGAACTCAAGAATCAAACAAGACAACATGTTAATAATGGTTTAGGGGTCGTGCTAACCTCTAAGGTGTAGAAAAGTTGGATAGGACTCATCAAGGATGGGAGAAGCACCACCTGCAGCACAACCAAAGTCATCAAACCCTCGGACAAATTAAGTAAGGCATCCTTATCAAGTAAGATAGCACCCGCAAAAACAAAAGACCCTCTCAAACTATCCATTGAAGAAATCAACAGGAGAATAGAAAGAGGCTTATGTTTTAGGTGCAATGATAAGTGGCAAGTTGGCCACAAGTGCAAGAAAGGGCTGTTCAACATCATTGAAGTAGTAAGTGATGAAGAACACAAGGAAAGTAATAAGGAAGAATCAGAAAGCTGCATGGACTGGGAGGAGGAAGCAGAGGCAGAACACTTCCCTGATCATGTGGAAGAAGTCGAAATTAACTTGAATGCAGTAGGGGCAACTACCAAACCTACTGCCATGAGGTTGTTCACAACCATTAACGGGAAGAATGTTTTGATGTTGATAGATAATGGAGCTACTTATAACTTCATCAACATAAAATTGGTCAAAACACTTCAGCTACGTCCAAAAAGGATTGCACCTTTTGAGGTAAGAGTGGTAAGCAGACAAAAGCTCAAGTGTGCACAAGTGATCCAGGTAGTAGCAATGCAAAATTCAAAGAGTCAAAATAGAGCCGAAACTGCATGTGTTAGCCCTGGCAAGTCTTGATTTGATTTTAGGTAACACTTGGCTTAAAACCATAGGCAAGCTAATGTTCGACTACGAATCCATGGCCATGCACTTCCAATGGAAGGGAAAGGATTGCACGTGGGAGGCATCCACCACTAATGCAGCACATCATTGTGAGGTAAGTACCCTTGAGCAACTATGCAGAAAAAAGGCACAATGTCTTGCGGTTCTTTTGGTCACAAAGGAGGAAAACACGGCCAAACAGCATACACACGAAGACATACCAGTGGTAGTAAGGAACCTACTGGAGCAATTCAGAGATGTCTTAGGAGAGCCACAGGGGCTACCACCTTTAAGACATTACATCCCATTAATCGACAAAACCAAGGCAATTAATGTAGCATCTTATCGGTATGCACACTTCCAAAAGAATGAGATCGAAAGACAAGTGGAAGAGATACTACAACAAGGCATTATCCGACCTAGAACATCCCCTTTTTCTTCTCCCATTCTACTGCTTAGAAAGAAAGACGGAACTTGGAGGATTTTGCACCAATTACCAAGTACTCAACCAAGGAACTATCAAGGATTGTTTTCCGATCCCAACAATTGATGATATGCTGGACGAGTTACATGGAGCAAAGTTGTTCACCAAGCTGGATCTCAAGGTCAGATATCATCACATACGCATGAAAGAAGAGGATGTGCAAAAGACAACATTTCAGACTCATAGTGGACATTACGAGTACCTAGTTATGCCCATCGAATGATGCAATGTACTCTCCACCTTTCAAGTAGCCATGAACGACATCTTCAAACCTTATTTGCAAAAGTTTGTCTTAGTTTTCTTTGATGATATTTTGGTCTATTTTAGGAATCATGATGATCACCTAGAACATTTAGCAAAAGTGCTATGTTAAGAAGAAATTGTATCGTCATCAAGCCATCCAAGTGAATATTTATGCAAGAGGAGCTTGAATACCTTAGTCACATCATATCTGAAGATGGAGTGAAGGTAGACCAACGAAAAATAAGAGCCATGAAAACATAGCCAACTTCTAAGAATGTCACAAAACTTAGAGGATTTCTAGGTTTAATAGGCTACTATCGCCGATTTGTTCACAAATATGGTGCCATAGCAAAACCATTAACGAACTTGCTGGAGAAGGATGGATTCCTATGGACAAAGAAGAGTGAAGATGCATTCAAGTTGTTGAAGCAAGCTATGTGTGAGACCTTAGTGTTAGCATTGCTCCACTTCAGCCAAACCTTTGAGCTTCATACTGATGCATGTCAAGATGGAATAGGTGCTTTCTTGAGTCAAGCCAAAAGACCTATTGCATACATGAGCAGAGTCTTAGGGACCATGAAGAAAGAATGGTTCGTATATGCCAAGGAGATGGCAACCTTACCTTCTTAGAAGGAAATTCCTAATCATTATGGATCAACAACCCTTGAGAAGCCTCATGGAGCAGAAAATTACCACCCCAGAGCAGCAAAAGTTCCTTGTCAAGTTACTGGGTTATGAGTATGAAATAATATACAAACCAGTCAAGGAAAACAAGGCGGCAGATGCATTATCCAAAAGCAATGGAAGTCAAGCATTATGGACAGCATTTGAGCCTAATGATGCATGCCTCACTGCCATTAGCAAAGCAGAGTGGAATGTATGGATGGAAATTAAGGAGGCAATAGAGATTGACCCCTAAAGCCAAGAGCTCACAGAGAAAATCAAGAATTTTGACCTTAAGGTTAGTAAATTCACGCTTAAGAACAGATATATTTGGCATAACCAGTAGGTATATGTACCAAACATACCAGAACTAAGAAGAAAGATCTTGAATCACTTCCACAACTCAAGAAAAGGAGGACATTCAAGATGGATCCGTTCTTACATGAAGATCAAGTTATTCTTTTGGTGGGAAGGACTTAAGGTTGAGATCAAAAAGCTAGTCCAAGAATGTGATATTTGTCAACACACCAAACCAGAAGGTGGCAAGACCAAGGGGTTATTATAGCCTTTGCCAGTACCAGAACAGGTTTAGGAAGACTTGACAATGGACTTCATCACGGGAATGCTCAACAGCAAAGGGTACATGGTGGTATTAACTGCAGTGTGATCGACTCAGCAAGAATGCACACTTTGTGCTACTCATGCAACCCTACACAACAAAAGAAGTAGCCCAAGAGTTCATCAAAAATGTGGTAAGAATTCATGGCATACCACTGACAATGCTGTCCAATAGAGATACTATCTTTATGAGCAAATTCTAGAAGGAGCTCTTCACACAGCTCGGCAGTAACTTGGTCAACTCATTCGCTTTTCATCCACAAACAGATGGACAAAGTGACATAACCAATCGAACCCTAAAGTAATACTTAAGATGTTTTTGCCATAATCATCAAAACGATTGGGTGGAGTACATACCATGGGCAAAGCTGTGGTGTAATACTACCTATCATACGACAATCAAGATTACACCATACCAAGCAATATATGGAAGAATACCCCCAAGAATGTCAAGTTATACAATGGGGAACAGTCGTGGATATCACACTTTAGTCAAGAGATAAGGTCTTGAAGAAACTCAAACATGAGCTTGAGAAAGCAAGAGACCAAATGAAGAGACAAGTGGATAAGCCAAGAAGACTATGTCCATCTTAAGATCCACCCAAGGAGAAAAATAAAGGCTAGAAAGCCAACTATAGCGAAGCTAGCTAGGAAGTGTTTTGGACCATATGAGGTAGTAGAGCGAATTAGAGCAGTAGCTTATCGCCTAAGACTATAGTTAAACTCCAAATTAGATCTAGTGTTTCACATTTCATTATTGAGAAGAAAGATAGAAGATGTGAGAAGAGTGAATGAGGGACTGCTCAATGTTTTCAGGGAAGATCACTTGGGGCAGCACCCAAAGGAAGCATTAGAATTTTGTCTAGAGAGTACTCATATGGTGGAGTTATTCACCCAAGGATGAAGCAATGTGGGAAGACTATGATGATATCTAGCAACGTTTCCCTAGTTTCCACCTCGAGGACAAGATAAGTCTCTAAGAAGGGGGATTTTTGAGGACCTTAGAAGGCAAAAGGATAGTGAGCAAAAGCGCGCGAAATGGCAAGTAGCAAAAAAGGCAGCAACAGGCCAGAATGTGAGCGCAACAAGCATGCATGCAGCAAGCAATAAGCACAGCCAGGTTCTAACTCAGTCCTAACTAACTACGAAAATGCAAGCCAAGAGGAACACCAACATCCGCAAGACACGCATGAAGCAATCCGAGCAGGAGAAGGACATGGATGACATGAAGAGCTCTAGTAACAGTAAAATGTCATGGCAGGTTTGACTTCGGCAAGATGTTCATGTCAAGGAGAAGTCTTAGAATGGAAGGACACGCCATAATGGAAGTCAATCTTAGAAAGAAATGGCAAGATGAAGGTCAGCAGCTGTAACAGAGGAGATAAGATAAAGACGGAAAGAATTAGTCAAAGTAGGAATTCTAGTCTAAGTAGAAATTTAAGAAAGACCAAGAATCCTAGTAGGAATAGGAAATAATAGGATATGGTATATCTTGATAATGTTTTAGTTGACTTAGAAAACCTTGTTGACTTAGGAAAACATATACCAAGTGGATAAGGAACCTAAGTACTAGTTGAATTAGGATAAAACTGGCTAAATAGTATAAATACAACCCATTATTTAAGAGTAAAGGATATGCTCCGAATTATTTATATTTCTCATTCATTAATCAAGAATCAAGGTTAGCATTCTTGCTTCCATTCTTGTTTATATTTCGGTTATCTTTTAAGAGTTGTCACTAGATAACTTGGGCTTAAGTCAAGGTGAAGAGTTGTCTTCCTTGCTTAATAGCTAAGGTTGAAGTCAAGAGTTGTCTTCTTCAACCAAGGCAAGTTGTGATAGGTTTAAGAGTTATTTTGCCTATGCAACATATCCTTTATACATTAGTTAATCCCGAAGGACAGCTTAGTTGACAAAAATCCAAGAAAAGAGCTCAAGAATCAAACGGGACAGCAAGTTAGGAAGGTTTTTAGTAGGCGTGCTGACCCCTAAGGTGTAGAAAAGTTGGGGAAAGAAATTGAGACCCCAACAATTCGGTAGTGCACGGGACAAACTTCTGGGAGAGACTAGAACATCCTCATGGGTGCAGCAGCAGCGTCGGACATGTTTAGCAGTGTGCAGGATGAACTTCTGGGATTGACCGCACCATCCCTGCAGGCACGTTAGAGGCTTCGGGCATGTTGGGCAATGCATGGAACAAATTTCAGAGACTGACTGGAACATCCCCGCGGGTGTGGCAGAGGTCTTCAGCACGTCCAGCAGTGTACGGAACGAACTTCTAGGAGTGATCGAAACATCCTAACGGGTGTGACAGTGGCATCAGGCACGTTCGGTAGTGCACGGGATGATTTTTTTGGAGCATCGAAGTATCCCCGTGGGTATGGCAGAGGTGTCTGGGGCATTTGGCAATGTACGAGACAAACTTCTAGGAGCAACAGAAGCATCCCTGCAGGCGTTGCTGAGCTGTCCGGGGCGTTCGGGTGTCTAGTGCATTCGACAGTGCGCAGGATGAACTTCCAAGAGCAACTGCAGCATCGTCGCAGGCGCAGCAGAGGTATTTGGCTTGTTTGGTAGCGCACGGGATGAACTTCCAGGAACGACCAGAACATCCCCATGGGCGTGACAGCGGCAGCAAGTGCATTTAGCAATGCATGGGATGAACATCTGGGAGCAATAGGAACATCCCTGCGAGTGTGGCAGAGGCTTCAAGTGTGTTAAGCAGTGCATGGGACAAACTTCCCAGACCGACCAAAAAACCCTTTCAGGCACATTTGGCAGTACTCGGAAAGAACTTCCGAAGGGGACCGGAACATCCCCGCGGGTGCATTCGGAAGTGTGTGGGACAAACTTCCTAGAGTGACCAGTACATCCCCGTGGGTGCAACGGTGGCGTTGGATAGGTTTGGCAGCGTGCAAGACAAACTTTTGGGAGCATCCAGAACATCTGCACTGGCGTGGCCATGGTATCAGATGCGTTTGGCAGTGCTGATGACGATCTTCCGAAGTGACTGGTACATCACTGCAGGTGCATTTAAAGCTTCAGGTGCATTGGGCAGTATAAGGGATGAAGTTCCTGGAGCGACCAAAACATCACCGTGGGGACATATAAGGCTTTGGGCGCGTTGGGCAATGCACGAGATGAACTTCTGGAAGCGATTGAAACATCTCCTCAGGCACAAAAAATGCTTCAGGTGCATTGGCCAATGCGCGGTAGCAACTGGAACACCCAGAGGAGGCAACAGAGGAATCGGGCCAGACCGTCCCCATAGGTGCAACAGAGGCATTGGGCACGTTTGACAGTGCGCGGAATGAACTTCTAGGAGTGACCATATCATCCCCAAAGGCGCGGTAGCAGCGTCAGTCACGCTTGGCAGTGAACAGGATGAATTTTTAGGAGCAACCGAAACATCCCCGTGGGCGCGGCAGAGGCTTCAAGCATGTTCGGCAGTGTACGGGACAAACTTTCGACAGCAACCGGAGCATGCCCCTAGGTGGGGCACAGGCTTCCAATGCATTTGACATGGCACAAGACGAGCATCCGGGAGCGACCAAAACAACCTCACTAGCACGCCACGGGATGAACTTCTAGGATTGACTGAAAAATCCCCACGGGCTAGGTAGAGGCATCAGACAAGTTTGGCAGTGCTTTAGACAAACTTCCGAGAGTAACTAGAACATCCCCACGGGCATGGCAGCAGCACCGAACGCATTTGGAAGTGCGTGGGATGAACTTCCAGGAGCAACTCGAACATCGCCACGGGTGCGGTAGAGGTGTCGAGTGCGTTTGGCATTGCACGGGACGAACTTTTGAGCACAACTGGTAAATCCCTCCAGGTGTGGTAGAGGTGACGAATGCAATTGGTTGTGTTCAAGATGAACTTCCATGAGTGACCGAAAAATCTCCATGGGTACGGCAACATCATTGGTTGCATTTGACAGTGCATAGGATGAACTTCCAGGAGTGACCAGAACATCCCCACGAGCATGGCAAGGGCATTGGGCACGTTTGGCAGTGCATGAGACAAACTTTAGGGAGTGACCAGAACATCCCCATGGGCACGGCAGCGGCATTAGGTGCATTCAGCAGTGTGTGGAATAAACATCCGAGAGTGACCAGAACATCCCCATAGGCGCAGCAGAGGCTGCAGGCACGTTAGGCAGTGTGTGGAATGAACGTCTAAAAGCAACCGAAACATCCCCGTGGGCATGGTAGAGGCATCAGGCACGTTCGGCAGTCTGCGGAACTCAGTTCCAAGAGTGGCCAAGACATCACCACAAGGATTGTGGATGGGCTGAATCTGTCCATCAATTCTCTTGTGAGCCTTTTCCAGCCAATTCTTTTGCCTTCTCAGCCACAGGTGGCCTTAAGCCAATGCCACCATTTATTGGCCCTCCTACACAGGTGATAGCATGCAAAATCAACCATTTCACCCATCTCAACACCTTGTTTCTTAAAATAGAACTCACCCTTGGAGATCCATTCGGTTGGATACCCTTTCTCAAAGGTTGGGAATTTGATTTTTACCTTAGGTTTGGTGTAATGGCTAGGGGTATTTTAGTGTGCGGGATGAACTTTAAGTCTCAACCGAAACATCATTACGGGTGCAGTAGAGGCTTTAGGTGTGATGGGTAGTCCACAGAACAAACTTTCAGAGCAACCAGGACACCCCCATGGGTGAGGTCACAGGGATGGGCACCTTCGGCAGTGCATAGGATGAACATTTGGGAGCGACTATAACATCCCCGAGGGTGTGGTAGCGACGTTGTTTGCATTTGGCAGTGAGCAGGATAAACTTTCGGGAGTGACTGGAACATCCACACGGTGCGACAGCGGTGTCTGGCCCATACAGGAGTGCGTGGGATAAACTTCTGGGAGCAACCAAAAATCCCTGTAGGCTCGACAGAGTCATCAGCTGCATTCAACAGTGCTTGGGACGAACTTCCTGGATCAACTAGAACACTCCCATGGCTGTGGCAGAGACGTTAGGCACGCTCGGCAGTGTGCGAGATGAACTTTCGAGATTGACCAGAGCATCTCCTTGAGTACTGCATTAGCGTCAGATGCATTCAGCAGTGTGCAAGACAAACTTCCGAGAGCAACCAAAAATTCCCCGTAGGCTCGGCAGAGGCGTCGGCCACATTTGGCAGTGCTTGGCACAAACTTCTTGGTGCTGAAGTTAAACCTGCCATGACGTCCTACTGCTGTTGGAGTTCTTTATGTGGTCTATGTCCTTCTCCTACTATAACTTTTCTTGATATGGACGTGTTGCTGCTTCTGATTGTCCTTCTTTTGCTGAACTCCTGTTGGTGTTAGTTTCTTTCACTAATTAGGAATAAGTCAAATACTGGCGGGCCTTCACTGCTGGGCTGCACACTTGCTGTTGCCATGCTTGTTGTGCACATTGTCTAGCCCTTGCTCTCCTTTGCTGTCTCATTTTCTGTCCATTGCATTTCCTGCATATTTAGGTTCTCAACAATCCCCCTTTCATGAAGACTCACCTTGTTCTCAAGGTGGAAGTTTGAAAACTTCTCCTGGATGTCATTATAGTGTTTCCAAGCTTGTACTGGTAATGGCAAAGGTTGTAGCAATCCTTTGGTCTTACCATCTTCTAGTTTTATCCATGGGCAAATGTCACAATTGCCCTTTTTCTTCTTGACTTCTTCCTTGACTCGTAACCCAACAACTTGACAAGGAACTTTTGTTGTTCTGGGGTTGTTATTTTCTGCTCCATGAGGCTTCTCAAGGGTTGTTGATCTGTAATGATCAAGAATCTCCTCCCAAGAAGGTAAGGTTGCCATACCTTGACTGCATGGATGATGGCCAACATCTCTTTGGTGTATACTGACCATTCCTTCTTCATGGGCCATAAGACTTTGCTCATGTATGCGATAGGTCTTTCGACTTGACTGAGGATGGCACCAATTTCGTCTTAACATGGGTCAGTGTGAAGCTCGAAGGTTTGGTTGAAGTCGGGCAGTGCTAACACTAGGGTCTCACACATAGCTTGCTTCAAAAACTTTAATGCGTCTTCACTCTTCTTTGTCCATAGGAATCCATCCTTCAGCAAAATTGTTAGTGGTTTTGCTATGCCGTCGTATTTGCGAACAAGTCAACGGTAGTAGCCTGACAAACTTAGAAATCCTCTAAGTTCTGTGACATTGTTAGGAGTTGGCCATGTTTGCATGACTCCTATTTTCTGTTGGTCTACCTTCACTCCTTCTTTGGATATGATGTGACTGAAGTATTCAAGCTCCTCTTGCATGAATGTGCACTTGGATGGCTTAATGACAAAACATATCTTCTTGACACTTCTAGCACTTTTGCTAAGTGTTCTATGTGATCATCATGGTTCTTGAAATAGACTAAAATGTCATCAAAGAAAACTAAAACAAACGTATGCAAATAAGGTTTGAAGATGTCGTTCATGGCTGCTTAAAAGGTGGAGGGTGCGTTACATCATCCGAAAGGGCATGACTAGGTACTCGTAGTGTCCACTATGAGTTCGAAATGTTGTCTTCTGCATGTCCTCTTTTTTCATGCGTGTTTGATGACATTCAGCCTTGAAATCCAACTTGGTGAACAGCTTAGCTCCATGTAACTCGTCTAGCATATCATCAATTGTTGGGATCGGGAAATGATCCTTGACAGTTTGCTTGGTTGAGTGCCTAATAATCGGTGCAAAACCTCTAAGTTTTGTCTTTCTTTCTAACAAGTAGAACAGGAGAAGAAAAAGGTGAGGTGCTAGGTCGGATAATACCTTGCTGTATCATCTCTTCCACTTGTCTTTCGATCTCGTTCTTTCGGAAGCGTGCATACCGATAAGGTGCTACATTAATCACCTTAGTTTCATTGATTAATAGGATGGCATGGTTGTAATGTCTTGAGGGATGGCAATATTTGTGGCTCTCTTGAGACATATCTGAATTGCTCTAGTAGGTTCCTTACTCTTATTGGTTTGTCTTCGTATGTATGATGTTCGGCTGTGTTTTCCTTTTTTATGGCCAACAGAACCGCAAAACATTGTGCCCTTTTTCTGTATAGTCGTTCAAGGGTACTTACCTTACAATGATGCACTGCATTGGTGGTGGATGCCTCCCACGTGCAGTTCCTTCCCTTCCATTGGAAGTGCATGGCCATAGATTCGTAGTCGAACATTATCTTGCCTATGGTCTTAAGCCTAGCGTTGCGTAAAACCACATCAAGATCTGACAGGGCTAACACATGCAGTTTTGCCTCTATTTTGACTCCTTGAATTTGCATTGCTACTGCCTGGATTACTTGTGCGCACTTAAGCTTCTATCCGCTTGCCACTCTTACCTTAAAGGGTGCAATCCCTTTGGGATGTAGCTGAAGTGTTTTGACCAATTTTGTGTTGATGAATTTATGGGTGGCTCCACTATCAATCAACACCAAAACATTCTTGTCATTTATGGTTGCAAACAACCTTATTGCAGTAGGCCTGGTGGTTGTCCCTATTGCATACAAGTTCATTTCACCTTCTTCTACATGATTTGGGGAGTGTTCTGCCTCTGCTTCCTCCTCGCTGTCCATGTAGCTTTCTCTATCTTCTTACATCACTATTAGATCCCCTTTGCTAATTTTTTGAGTGCTAGAGAAATCCTTAACGTTGCATGGAATGTCTAGATCTTCAGTGCTCAAGCTGTAACACAGATAATCATCATTCTGTCTAGGGAATTGAAAATCTAAAACAGATGTAGATGATGGCGTTTGATCCATATTTGTGCCTTGTAAAGCTTGTTGCATGCTAAACATATTTTCCACTGCAGTTTGAACAATGAATGTTCTAAAGGTCTTATCTCTTGCAGCTTGTGATGCTGTCCATGGAAGATCAGAAAGTCGTTCAATCTAAACAAAAATATGATTAGGAAGTTTCTCTTCTGATCCAGGTTTAGCCAACAAGGCAGATTGGTCCTGCATAGTCTTTGTTGGAGTATTTTCTGGTGGATAATTTGTAGAAGCATGCACTTGTAATCCATATGATTCTATATCCACTTTAGTTTGCTGTTCTTGCACTCTTGGTAGTGCTAAAGAAGATGTAGAAGTAGTAGCATAAACCTAAATAGATGAATTAGGATGTTTGGCAGATGCATTGTTCAACTTATCACAAGACATCTGCACCTTTAACTTGGCATTCGGACATACCAAGTCAGGTCTTGGAACGCTTGTGTCCTTAGTGCTACCATCACTTGGACGTGCATGCACATCTTTTGTGTGCAATTTTTTCCTCCACTATCATCAACTAAAATTGCTGGTGATGAAACGTCTTCACTTGTTCTCAAGATTGACCTCTCAAGAGGCAAAGATGAGTATTCCAAATTTTGAGCTGGTGCAGCACTCTCCGGATTTGATGAAGGAAAGACTTGGTTCCCATCAAACTCGGAGCAAATATTTATGATGCTGGATGGGCCGAATCTGTCCATCAATTCTTGTGTGAACCTTGTCCAACCAAACCTTCTACCTTTTCTACCGTACGTAGCCTTAAGCCAACACCACCATTGATTGGCTCTCCCACATAGGTGATAGGATGCAAAATCAACCCTTTTACCCCTCTCTACACCGTGTTTTTCAAAGTAGAATTCAGCTTTGGAATCTATTCGGTTGGATCTCCTTTCTCAAAGGTAAGGGAATTCAATTTTTACCTTTGGTTGGGTGTAGTGGCTTGGGCTGTTGTAGTGCTGCCATTCCTCTCTCCTATTTGTCCACCAACGTTCTGCCTCATGACGACTTGGCATTCTCCTTGGCTGCCATACTACTGGCCTTTGATCCAAGACCTCATCGTCACTGTATTCATCATAAGGGTCATGGGGCTGGTGCGAATTCGGTTTCACCTCCCTTCTGCTCCCTAGACTCATGCGCACTTTCCCCCTTTCTTAAAAGGAAGCTGCTCATGGTGAAAATCTTCCTCCTATTTATGGTGCCTTGAGATCTTCGATTGCAGCCTCCTAGGTTGCGGTGGCATCTGCTGCTCCTGGTTTTCTCAGTTTGGACTTGTTTTCCAGCCACTCGTGGTATATCACTCTTCAATTGCTCAAGAGAATGGATGATAGAAGATAATTGATATTTGATATCACTTACTTGGACATTGAGTGAGCATCGGTTCCTCTCTAAGGTCAGAATTCTTTGAAAGTCCTCGTTAGTTTGCTGTTGTGGTGAAGGTGAATGCTGCCTGAATAACATGGTAACTGTGATGCCTTGCAATTGATTGATATCTGTGCTGATGTCTCAACTAGAGTACTAATCTGCTGGGGTGATCGTGCTACCTCTCAACTGGTGATTGTGTTGATTTCTCAACGAAAGCACCAATTTTGTTGGGGTCCTGATTTTTTTCCCAACTTTTCTACACCTTAGTGGTCGGCACGCCTACTGAAATCCCTCCTAACTTGTTGTCTCATTTGATTCTTGAGTTCTTTTCTTATATTTACATCCCCTAAGCTGTCCTTTAGGTTAACTAATATATAAAAGTATATGTTGCATAGGCAATACAACTCTTAAATCTATCACAACTTGCCTTGGTTGAAGAAGACAACTCTTGACTTCAACTTAAGCTCTTAAGCAAGGAAGACAACTCTTAACTTTGTCTTAAGTCCAAGTTATCTCAAGACAACTCTTAAAAGATAACTGAAAATATAAACAAGAATCTAGGCAAGAATGCTAACTTTGATTCTTGATTAATGAATGAGAAAAATACAAAATTCAGAGCATATCTCCTCCTCACAAATAATGGTCTGTATTTATAGTCCTATAACAACCTTATCCTAATTCAACTAGTACTTACGTTCCTTACCCACTTAGGATATGTTTTCCTAAGTCAACAATCTTTTCTAAGTTAACTAAAACATTATAAAGATATACCTTATCTTATTGTTTCCTAATCCTATAAGAATTCTTGGTCTTTCTTGAATTCCTACTTTTACTAAGTCTTTCTATCCTTACCTTATCTCCTCTCCTACTGCTACTGAACTTCTTCTTGCTATTTCCTTTAAGGATCAGAACTTCCCTTATGCCGTGTCCTTCCATTCCAAGACTCATCCTTGACGTGAACATCTTGCTGAAGTCAAACCTGCCATGATGTCCTACTGCTATTAGAGTTCTTCATGCCATCTATGTCCTTCTCCTGCTGAACTCTTCTTGACATGGACATGTTGCTACTACTGATTGTCCTTCTTCTATTAGAACTCGTGTTGGTGTGAATGTCTTTCACTAATTAGGATTAAGTCAAATACTAGCCGGGCTTTACTACTAGCCTGCACATTTGCTGTTGTCATGCTTGTTGTGCACATTTTCTGGCCCCTGCTCTCCATTGCTGCCTCATTTTCTACCTATTGCATTTCTTGCATACTTAGGTTCTCAAAAGTTCGGCAATGCATGAGATGAACATCTGGGAGTGACCGAAACATCCCTACGGGCATGGCAACGCTTTGGTCATGTTCAACAGTGTACGTGATGAACCTCCGAGAGCGACTGCAACATCCCCGCGGGATGCACACTACTATTTGGCAGCTCGCAGGATGAACGTCCGGAAGTGAACAGAGCATCCCCGCAGGCATGGAAGACGCTTCGGGCATGATGGCTAGTGCGCAGGACAAACTAATAGATATGATCAGAACACCCCCGTGGTTATTGCAGCGTGTCAGGCATGTTCAGCAGTGCATGGGACAAACTTTCAGGTGCAGCAGCGGTGTCCGGCGTGTTCGTGTTGGGGTCTTGTTTTTTTTCCCCAGCTTTTCTACACCTTAGGGGTCAGCACGCCTACTAGAATCCTTCCTAGCTTGCTGTCCCATTTGATTCTTGAGTTCTTCTCTTATATTTACGTCCCCTAAGCTGTCCTTCGGGTTAACTAATATATATAAGGATATGTTGGATATGCAAGACAACTCTTAAACCTATCACAACTTGCCTTGGTTGAAAAAGGCAACTCTTAACCTTGTCTTAAGCCTAAGTTATCTCAAGACAACTCTTAAAAGTTAACCGAAAATATAAACAAGAATGGAAGCAAGAATGCTAACCTTGGTTCTTGATTACTGAATGAGAAAATAAAAAAATTCGGAGCATATATCCTCCTCACAAATAATGGGTTGTATTTATAGTCCTAAGACAGCCTTATCCTAGTTCAACTAGTACTTAGGTTCCTTATCTACTTAAGATATGTTTTTCTAAGTCAACAAGCTTTTCTAAGTCATCTAAAACATTATCAGGATAGACATTATCCCATTGTTTCCTAATCCTACTATGATTTTTGGTCTTTCTTGAATTCTTACTAAAACTAGAATTCCTACTTTGACTAAGTCCTTCTGTCCTTATCTTATCTTCTCGCCTACAGCTGCTGACTTCTTCTTGCCATTTCTTTCTTGGATTAGACTTTTGTTGTGGCATGTCCTTCCTCTCCAAGACTTCTCTTTGGTGTGGTCCTCTTGCTGAAGTAAACCTACAAGGACATCCTGCTACTGCTGGAGTTCTTCATGCCGTCACTCTCCTTCTCCTGCTCGAATTGGTTCATGCATGTCCTGCCAATGCTGGTCTTCTTCTTGGCTTGGATTTTTGCAATTAATTAGGACTGAGTCAGAACCTGGCCGTGCTTCACTGCTTTCTACATGCAAGCTTGTTGCGTGCACATTCTGGCCTGTTGCTACCTCTCTTTCTGCGTGGCGCCTCGTACGAATTCATTCATGCTCCATTTGCCTCCTAAGGTCCTTAACAATTTTGCACTGCACGGGATGAACTTCTGAAAGCGATCGGAACATCCCTGCAGGCACAGCGGTGGTTTCAGGCACATTTGGAAGTACATAGGACAAGCATTTGGGAGCAACTAAAACATACCCACGGGCACGGCAGAAGCTTTTGGGAGCAACTAAAACATACCCACGGGCACGGCAGAAGCTTTGATCGCATTGGGCAGTGCAAGGGACGAGCTTCTAGGAGCGACCAGAATATTCCCACGGGCACGGCAGAGGCTTCGATCGCATTGGGCAGTGCAAGGGACGAGCTTCTGGGAGCGACCAGAATATTCCCACGGGCACGGCAGAGGCTTCGATCGCATTGGGCAGTGCATGGGATGAACTTCTAGGAGTGACCAGAATACCCTGCAGGAGTGGCAGAGGTGTTAGGCGTGTTCAGCAAATTACGGCATGAATATTCTGGAGCAAATGGAACATCCCCGCGAGCACGTTGTTGCTTCAAGTGCAATGGGCAGTGTGTGGGATGAACTTCGGGCAGCGACCCGAACATCCCACAGGAATCGCACAGGTGCTAGGCGCAATGGGCAATTTGCGGGATGAATTTCCAGGCACGGCAGCAAAGTCGTGTATGTTCGGCAGTGCACAGGGAAAACTTTTCGGAGTGACCAGAACATCCTTGTCAGCGCAACAGAGGCATTAGGCACGGCCAGCAGTACACAGAATGAACATTTGGGAGTGACTAAAAAATCTCTACATGCACGACAACAGTGACGGGTGTGTTCAGCTGTGCTTGGGATGAATTTCCAGGAGTGACCAGAACTTCCCCGCAGGCATGGGAGAGGCATCGAGCGTGTTCAGCAGTGTGCAGGATGAACTTTCAAAAGTGACTAAAACATCCTCGTGGGCGCGCAAAGGCTTTGGTGCATTAGCCAGTGCATGGATCGAACTTCTAGGAGTGACCGAAACATGCCTGCATGCGCGACATAGGCATCGAGCATGTTTAGCAGTGTGCAAGATGAATATATAAGAGTGACCAGAACTTCTAGGAGTGACCGAAACATGCCTGCATGCGCGACATAGGCATCGAGCATGTTTAGCAGTGTGCAAGATGAATATATAAGAGTGACCAGAACATCCCCGCAAGCACGATAGAGGCTTTGGATGCATTGGGCAATGTGCGGGATGAACTTATGAGAGTGACCGAAACATCCCTGTAGGCAGGACAGACACTTCAGGCGCATTGGGCAGTGCGCGGGTCAAACTTCCCAGTGACTGGAACATCACCGTTGGTACAGCAAAGGCAATGGGCGCATTCAGCAGTGCGCGGGACAAACTTTCAGGAGTGACTGGGACATCTGCACAGGCACAGAAGAGGCTTTGGGCACATTGGGCAGTGTGCGGGATGAACTTCCAGGAGCGACCGAAACATCCCCGTGAGCGAAGCAGAAGCGTCGGGTGCATTCAACAATGCATGGGATGAAATCAGAGCATTCCAACTGGCACAGCAGCGGCATCGTGCATGTTTGGCAGTGTGTGGGTTGAACTTTTGGAAGCGGCCAGAACATCCCCGCAAGTGCGGCATTGGGCACATTTGGCAGTGCTTAGGATGAACAACAAGGAGCGACCAGAGCATCCCCACAGGCTTGCAAGAGGCGTCGGACACGTTCGGCAGTGTACGGGGCGAACTTCCGAGAACGACCCCAACATGCCTGCTGGTCCGGCAATGAGCAAGATGAACTTCTGGAAACGACCAGAACATCTTCGCGGGCGCGGCAGAGTCTTTGGCACATTTGGGCAGTGCATGGAACGAACTACTGGGATCAAGCAGAACATCCCCCAGGGCAGGCAGAGGCTTTCAACACTTTGGACAGTGCACGGTACGAACATCCGACAGTGACCGGAACATCTCTGCTTGTGCAGCAGCATCAGCACATTTGGCAATGTGCAGGACTAACTTCTGGGAGCAACCCGAACATCCCTGCAGGTGCAGTAGAGGCATCGGGTGTGTTCGTGTTGAGGACCTTAGGTGGCAAAGGGAGCATGAGAGAATGCGCGCAAGGCGCCAGGCAGCAAGAGAGGCAGCAACCAACCAGCAAGTGTGCACAACTAGCATGCACGCAGCAAGCAGTGAAGCACAACCAGGTTCTGACTCAGTCCTAATCAATGGCAGAAATGAAAGCCAAGGAGAATTCCAGCAGCAGCAGGACACGCATGATGAATTCCAGTAGCAATAGGATAGTCATGACAAGAAGAATTCTAAGGGCAGAAGGATACTTATTGAGAGTCCTAGTCCTAGAAGGATAAGCCAAGAGGAAGTCCAGCTGTTGTAGAAAACAAGATAAAGTAGGAATTCTAGTCTAAGTAGGAATTCAAGAAAGACCAAGAATCCTAGTAGGATTAGGACACAAAGGATAAGGTCTATCTTAATAATGTTTTATTTGACTTAGAAAAGCTTGTTGACTTAGGAAAACATATCCTAAGTGGATAAGGAACCTAATTACTAGTTAAATTAGGATAAGGCTGTCTTAGGACTATAAATACACCCATTATTTGTGAGGAGGACATAAGCTACGAAATTTTGTTATTTCTCATTCATTAATCAAGAATCAAAGGTAAGCATTCTTGCTTCTATTCTTGTTTATATTTTGGTTATCTTTTAAGAGTTGTCTTAGATAACTTGGGCTTAAGTTAAGGTTAAGAGTTGTCTTCCTTGCTTAAGAGCTAAGGTTGAAGTTAAGAGTTGTCTTCTTCAACCAAGGCAAGTTGTGATAGGTTTAAGAGTTGTCTTGCCTATCCAACATATCTTTATATATATTAGTTAACCCGAAGGACAGCTTAAGGGATATAAAATAAGAAAGAACTCAAGAATCAAATGGGACAGCAAGTTAGGAAGGATTCCAGTAGACGTGCTGACCCCTAAGTTGTAGAAAAGTTGGGAAAAAAATCGGGACCCCAACAAATTGGTGCTTTCGTTGAGAGATCAACATAACCACCAATTTATAAGAAGCACAATCACCCTATAAATTAGTGCTCTAGTTAGAGACAGCAGCACAAACACCAGTCAATTGCAAGGCATCGAGGTTACCATGTCATCTCGGCAGCATTCACCCTCACTACAACAGCAAACTAAGGGAGGACTTTGGAAGAATTCTGACCTTAGAGAGGAACCGACGCTTACTCAATGACCAGGTAAGTGATATCAAACATCAATTATCTTCTATCATCCATTCTCTTGTGCAATTGAAGAGAGACACACCACGAGTGGCTGGAAAACAAGTCAAAACTAAGAAAGCCAGGAGCAGTATACTGCCACAGCAACCTAGAAGGCTGCATTCGGATCTCCAGGAAGATTTTCACCATGAGCAACTTCCCTCTAGAGAAAGGAGGAGAGTGCACATGAGTCTAGGGTGCAAAAGGGAGGTGCCACTGAATTTGCACCAGCCCCATGACCCCTATGATGAATACAGCGACGATGAGGTCTTGGATCGAAGGCCAGCAGCATGGCAGCCAAGGAGAATGCAGAGTTGTCATGAGGCAGAACGTTGGCGGACAAATAGGAGAGAGGAATGGCAACACTATGACAGCCCAAGCCACTACACTAGGCCTAAGGGTAAAAATCAAATTTCCTACCTTTGAGAAAGGAGATCCAACCGAATGGATCTCTAAGGCTGAGTTATTCTTTGAGAAACAAGGTGTAGAGAGGGGTGAAAGGGTTGATTTTGCATCCTATCACCTATGTGGGAAAGCCAACCAATGGTGGCATTGGCTTAAGGCTACCTATGGCCGAGAAGGTAGAAGGATTGGCTGGACAAGGTTCACGCAAGAATTGATGGACAGATTTGGCCCATCCAGCATCACAAATATTTGTCCCAAGTTTGATGGGAACCAAGTTTTTCCTTCATCAAATTCGGAGAGTTCTGCGCCAGTTCAGAACTTAGAATTCTCGTCTCTGCCTCTTGAGATGCCAATCTGGAGAACAAGCGAAGACGTTTCATCATCAACAATTCCAGTTGATGACAGTAGAGGAAAAGAATTATCCACAGGAGATGCATATGCACTTCCAGATGATTGCGACACTAAGGAACAAGTGTTCCAGGACAGGACTTGGTGTGCTCGAATGCCACGATAAAGATGCAGATGTCTTGTGATGAGTCAAATAATACATCTACCAAACATCCTAATTCATCTATTCAGATCGAAGGACTTGCTGATCTTTCACGGACAAATTCACATGCTGCAAGAGATCAGACCTTTAAACCATTCATTGGTCAAACTGCAGTGGAAAATATGCTTAGCATGCAGCAAACTTTACAAGACACAAATATTGATCAAACGCCATCATCTGCACCTATTTTAGACCCTCAATTCCCTGGACAGAATGACGATTATTTGGGTTTGACCACTGAAGATCCAAACATTCCATGCAACAGGTCAGGTGTTCTGGACAGCAACCCCATTGCTAGCACAAACGCCCAAAGTCGCATGGATAGCGAAGAGAAAGCCGAGGTAATACACTTCCCAGATCATACGGAAGAAGGCAAAATCAACTTGCATGCAGTAGGGGCAACCACCAAGCCTATTGCCATGAGGTTGTTCGCAACCATTAACGAGAAAAACAGTTTTGGTGTTGATAGATAGTGGAGCTACTCATAACTTCATCAACACAAAGTTGGTCAAAACACTTCAGCTATGTCCAAAAAAGATTGCACCCTTTGACGTAAGAGTGGCAAGCAGGCAGAAGCTTAAGTGTGCGCAAGTTATCAAGGCAATAGCTATGCAGATTCAAGGAGTCAAGATAGAGGCAGAACTGCATGTGTTAGCCTTGGCAGGCCTTGATGTGGTTTTAGGCAATGCTTGGCCTAAAACCATAGGCAAGATAATGTTCGACTACCAACCCATGGCCATGCACTTTCAATGGAAAGGGAAAAGACTGCACATTGAAGGCATCCACCACTAATGCAGCACATCATTGTGAGGTAAGTGCACAATGTTCTACCATTCTATTGGCCACAAAAGAGGAAAACACAGCCGAACATCCTACACACGAAGACATACCAAGAGGAGTAAGGGATCTTTTAGAGCAATTCGGAGATGTCTTAGGAGCGCCACAAGGACTACCACCCTCAAGACATTATGACCATGCCATCCCATTAATCGACGAAACCAAGGCAATTAATGTAGCACCTTACCGGTATGCACACTTCCAAAAGAACGAGATCAAAAGACAAGTGAAGAGATGCTACAGCAAGGTATTATCCAACCTAGCACCTCACCCTTTTCTTCTCCCGTTCTACTTGTTAGAAAGAAAGACAAAACTTGGAGGTTTTGCACCGATTATCGGGCACTCAACCAAGCAACTGTCAAGGATCGTTTTCCAATCCCAACAATTGATGATATGCTGGATGAGTTACATGGAGCAAAGCTGTTCACCAAGCTGGATCTCAAGGCGGGATATCATCAACTACGCATGAAAGAAGAGGACATGCAAAAGACAGCATTTTGGACTCATAGTGGACACTACGAGTACCTAGTCATGCCCTTCGGATTATGCAACACACCCTCCACCTTTCAAGCAGCCATGAATGACATCTTCAAACCTTATTTGTGCAGGTTTGTCTTAGTCTTCTTTGATGACATTTTGGTCTATTCCAGGAACCACGATGATCACATAGAACACTTAGCAAAAGTGCTAGAAAGTGTTAAGAAGAAATCATTTCATCATCAAGCCATCCAAATGCACATTTCATGCAAGAGGAGCTTGAATACCTCGGTCACATCATATCGAAGAAGGAGTGAAGGTAGACCAACGAAAAATAGGAGCCATGCAAACATGGCCAATTCCTAAGAATGTCATAGAACTTAGAGGATTTCTAGGTTTGACAGGCTATTACCGCCAATTTGTTCACAAATATGGCGCCATAGCAAAACCACTAACGGATTTGCTAAAGAAGGACAGATTCCTATGGACAGAGAAGAGTGAAGACACATTCAAGTTGTTGAAGCAAGCTATGTGTGAGACCCCAGTGTTAGCACTGCTGCAACTTCAACCAAACCTTCGAGCTTCACACTGACGCATGTCAAGATGGCATAGGTGCATAGGTGCTGTCCTCAGTCAAGCCAGAAGACCTATTGCATACATGAGCAGAGTCTTAGGGCCCATGAAGAAAGGAATGGTCAGTATATGCCAAGGAGATGTTAGCCATCATCATGCAGTCAAGGTATGGCGACCTTACCTTCTTGGGAGGAAATTCCTAATCATTACAGATCAACAAACCCTTAAGAAGCCTCATGGAGCAGAAAATTACCACCTCGGAGTAGCAAAAGTTCCTTGTCAAGTTGCTGGGTTACAAGTATGAAATAATCTACAAACCAGGCAAGGAAAATAAAGTGGCAGATGCATTGTCTAGAAGCAATGGAGGTCAAGCGTATGGACAGCATGTGAGCCTAATAATGCATGCCTCACTGCCATTAGCGGAGCAGAGTGGAATGTATGGACAGAAATCAAGGAGGCACTAGAAATTGACCCGCAAAGCCAAAAGCTCACTGAAAAGGTCAAGAATTTTGACCCTAACGTTAGTAAATTCACCCTTAAAAACGGATATATTTGGCACAAGCAGCAGGTATATGTACCAAACATACCGGGACTAAGAGGAAAGATCTTGAATCACTTCCACAACTCACGGGAAGGAGGACATTCAGGATGGTTCCATACTTACATACGAATTAAGTTATTCTTTTGGTGGGAAGGACTTAAAGCTGAGATCAAAAAGCTAGTCCGAGAATGTGATGTGTGTCAGTGCACCAAACCAAAAGGTGGCAAGACAAAGGGGTTATTACAACCTTTGCCAGTACCAGAACAAGTTTGGGAAGATTTGACAATGGACTTCATCACAAGAATGCCGAACAACAAGGGTTATACAGTGACATTAACCATAGGGGACAGACTCAGCAAGAGTGCACACATTGTGCCACTCAAGCAGCCCTACACAGCAAAAGAAGTAGCCCAAGAGTTCATCAAGAATATGGTAAGACTTCATGGCATACCACGAACAATGCTGTCCGATAGTGGCACTGTATTTATGAGCAAATTCTGGAAGGAACTCTTTACACAGCTCAACAGCAACTTGGTTGCCTCATCCGCCTTTCATCCACAAACAAATGGACAAAGTGAGGTAACCAATCAAACACTAGAACAGTATTTAAGATGTTTTTGCCATGATCAGCAAAACAATTGGGAGGAGTACATACCATGGGCAGAACTGTGGTATAATACTACCTACCACGCACCAATCAAGATGCACCATATCAAGCAGTATATGGAAGACTACCCCTGGGAATGTTAAGTTATACCATGGGGAACAGCCACATACATGAAGTAGATGTCGCACTTCAATCAAGAGATGAGGTCTTGAAGAAACTCAAGCATGAGCTTGAGAAGGCAAGGGACCGAATGAAGAAACAAGCGGATAAAAAGAGGAAGGAAGTGGAATTTGAGGTAGGTGACTATGTCTATCTTAAGATCCACCCTAGGAGGAAAATCAAGGCTGGAAAGCCAACTACAGCGAAGCTGGCTAGGAAGTACTTTGGACCATATGAGGTGGTAGAGCGAATTGGAGCAGTAGCTTATTGCCTAAGGCTACCATTAAACTCCAAACTACATCCAGTGTTTCACATTTCATTATTAAGAAAAAGGATAGGAGATGTGAGATAAGCGAATGAGGGACTGCCTGACGTTTTCAAAGAAGATCACCTGAGGCAACACCCAAAGGAAGCATTAGGATTTCGCATAGTAAGTTATGGGCACAATAGAAGGCCAGTATGGAGAGTACTCATATGGTGGAGTCATTCGCCCAAGGATGAAACAACATGGGAAGACTATGACGATATCCAGCAACGTTTCCCTAATTTCCACCTTGAGGACAAGGTGAGTCTCCAAGAAAGGGGGATTGTTGAGGACCTTAGGAAGCAAAGGGAGCGTGAGAGAATGCGCGCAAGGCGCCAGGCAGCAAGAGAGGCAGCAACCAACCAGCAAGTGTGCACAACCAGCATGCACGCAGAAGCAGTGAAGCACAGCCAAGTGCTGACTCAGTCTTGATCAATGGCGGAAATAAAAGCCAACGAGAATTCCAGAAGTAGCAGGACACACATCATTCATTAATCATGAATCAAAGGTTAGCATTCTTGCTTACATTCTTGTTTATATTTTCGGCTATCTTTTAAGAGTTGTCTTGAGATAACTTGGGCTTAAGATAAGGTTAAGAGTTGTCTTCCTTGCTTAAGAGCTAAGGTTGAAGTTAAGAGTTGTCTTCTTCAACCAAGGCAAGTTGTGATAGGTTTAAGAGCTGTCTTGCCTATCCAACATATCTTTATATATATTAGTTAACCCGAAGGACAGCTTAGGGGATATAAAATAAGAAAAAAACTCAAGAATCAAATGGGACAGCAAGTTAAGAGGATTCCAGTAGACGTGCTAACCCCTAAGGTGAAGAAAAGTTGGAAAAAAATCGAGACCCCAACAGTTCGGGAGTTTGCGGGACAAACTTCCAAGAGCGACCAAGAGATCCCCAAGAGCGCGGCAGCAGCATCAAACACATTCGGCAGTGCGTGGGATGAACTTCCAAGAGTGATCGGAATATACCCATGGGCACTTCCAAGGCTTTGGGTCCGTTGGGCAGTTCACGTATTGAACATCAAGGTGTGACCAGAACACCCCCATGGGCGGGGCAGAGGCTTCGGGTGAGGCGAGTAGTGCATAGGACGAACTTCTGAGAGTGATTGGAACATTCCAGTGAGTGCGGCAGATGCATCGGTTGCATTTGCTGTGTGCAGGACAAACTTCCAGGAGCAACTGGGACAACCCTGCAGGCATAGCAGAGGCATCGAGCACGTTTAACAGTACTCGGGATGAACTTTAGAGGGCAACTGAAAAATCCCCGCAGGATCGGCTGAAGCGTCAGATGCATTGGGCAATGCTTGGGATGAATTTTTGGGAGCGACCGGATTATTCTCGCTCGCAGCGCAGATGCATCAGACGCATTTGGTAGTGTGCAGTACAAACTTCTGCGATAGTGTGCAGTACATCCCCACAGGCACAGCAGAGGTTTCGCGCACATTCGGCAGTGTGCGTAACAAACTTCTGGGGACGACCGGAACATCCCCACGGGCATGACTGCAGCATTGAGCTCATTTGGCAGTGTGCAGGACAAACTTCTGGTAGCGACCAAAAAATCTTCGTGGGCTCAGCAAGGTTCCAGACACGTTCAGTTGTGCAGAGGATGAACTCCCGAGGGGCGACTGAAATATCCCCATGGGCTCGGTAGAGGCATTGGATGTGTTCAATAGTGCTTGGGAGGAATTTCTAGGAGCGACTGGAACATCCCTGCGGTCGCAGCAGTGGAGTCGGACACACTCGCCAGTGCATGGGACGAACTTTCCGGAGCGACCGGAACATCCGTACAGGCGTAGGGGAGGCTATCGTGTGTCTTTGGCAGTGCATGGGACGAGCTTCTGAGAGTGACTGGAACATCTCCGTGGGCACAACAGAGGAGTAGGGTGCATTCGGTAGTGTGCAGGACGAACTTCCGTGAGCAACCAGATCATCCTTGCAGGCTCGGCAGCACCGTCGGGTATGTTGGCAGTGCATGGGATGAACTTTTGGGAGTGACCAAAAATTCCCCAAGGGCTCGGCAGAGGTGTTGGATGCATTCGACGCAGCTCAAGATGAACTTTTGGGGGTGACCAAAACATCCCTGCGAGTGTGGCAGAGGCATCGGACGTGTTTGGCAATGCGCGGAATGAACTTCCGGGAGTGACCAAAACACAGGGTGTGGCAGAGGCTTCTTGCGCATTGGGCAGTGCTCGGAAGGAACTTCCGGAAGCAACCAGAACATCCCAGCGGGTGTGGCAGAGGCTTCAGGCACATTCGGTAATGCGCTGGATGAACTTCCAGAAGAAACCAGAACATCCCAGCGGGTGCCAAAATGGCTTCAGGTTCATTCGACAATGCGTGAGACAAACTTCCAGTAGCAACTAGAACATCCCAGCAGGCACGGCTAAGGCATCATGCACGTTCGATAGTATATGGGACGAACTTCCAGGTATGATAGGAAAATGCACATTGGCACGGCAGAGGCTTCGAGCGCATTGGGCAGTACACTGGATGCACATTCAGAAGCGACCAGAAAGTACCCACAGGATCAGCAGATGTGTCGGACACGATCGAAAGTGCTCGAACAAACTTCCAAGAGTGACTGGAATAGCCCTGCAAGTGCAGCAGCTGCATCGATCACATTCGGCAATGCATGGGACAAACTTACGGGAGCGATTGGAACATCTCTGTGGGCATGACAAAGTCCTCGGGTGTATTTTGTTGTGCATGGGACGAACTTTTGGGAGAGACCAAAGCATGCCCGCAGGCCTTGCAAAGGTGTGGGGTGCGTTTGGCATCACACGGGATGAACTCCGGGAGCGACCACAACATACACTAGGCACGACAGATGGTCAGGCGCATTTGGCAATGCGCAGGATGAACTATCAAGAGTGGCCGTAACATCCCCGCTGGTGCAGTAGAGGTGGCGGGTGTGCTATCTCTCAATGAAAGAACCAATTTGTTAGCCTCCCGATTTTTTTCCCCAACTTTTTTACACCTTTGGGGTTAGCACGCTTGCTGGAATCCTTCCTAAGCTAGCCTTCGGGTTAACTAATATATATAAGGATATGTTGGATAGGCAAGACAACTCTTAAACCTATCACAACTTGCCTTGGTTGAAGAAGACAACTCTTAACTTCAACCTAAGCTCTTAAGCAAGGAAGACAACTCTTAACCTTGTCTTAAGCCCAAGTTATCTCAAGACAACTCTTAAAAGATAACCAAAATATAAACAAGAATGGAAGCAAGAATGCTAACCTTGATTCTTGATTACTCTATGAGAAAATAACAAAATTCGGAGCATATCATCTTCCTCACAAATAATGGGTTGTATTTATAGTCTAGACAGCTTATCCTAATTCAACTAGTACTTAGGTTCCTTATCCACTTAGGATATGTTTTCCTAAGTCAACAAGCTTTTCTAAGTCATCTAAAACATTATCAGGATAGACCTTATCCCTTTGTTTCCTAATCCTACTAGGATTCTTGATCTTTCTTGAATTCTTACTAAGACTAGAATTCCTACTTTGACTAAGTCCTTTCTGTCCTTATCTTATCTTCTCTCCTACAGCTGCTGACTTCTTCTTGCCATTTCCTTCTTGGATTAGACTTCTGCTGTGGCATGTCCTTCCACTCCAAGACTTCTCTTTGGCGTTGTCCTCTTGCTGAAGTAAACCTGCCAAGACTTCCTGCTACTGCTGGAGTTCTTCATGTCACCACTCTCCTTCTCCTGTTGGAACTCCTCTTGACATGGACGAGCTCTTCTTGATGTGATTGTCCTTCTTCTGTTGACTCATATTGGTAGCAATGTCCTTCATTGATTAGGATTAAGTCAAATACTGGCTAGGCTTCATTGCTGGCTGCACACTTGCTGTTGTAATGCTTGTTGTGCACATTTACTTGCTTGTTGCTGCCTCTCTTGCTGCTTGGTGCCTTGGGCACATTCTCTCACGCTTTCTTTCCCTCCTAAGGTCCTCATTTTCTGCTTGTTGCATTTCCTACATACTTAGGTTCTCAACAATTCGGCAGTGCACGGGTATGAACTTCCAAGAGTAATCGAAACATCCTCATAAACATGGCAGTAGGTTGGACGCAATTAGCTGTGCGCAGGATGAACTTTTGGGATTGACCAGAAACATCCCCGCAGGCTTGGCAGAGGCTTTGGGCATGTTCGACAATTCACGGGACAAACATTAGGAGCAACAAGAACATGCCCACAGGTGTGGCAGAGGTGTCAAGTGCATTTGGTAGTGTGCAAGACGAACTTCTGGAGGTGACCAAAGCATTCCCATGGGCATGGCAGCGGCATCAGACACATTCAGCAGTCTACGGGATGAACTTCTAGGTGTGACTGGACCATCCCTGCGGGTGCAGCAGAGGCTTCCAACTCGTTGGGCAGTGCGTTGGATGAACTTCTGGGCACGTTGGGCTGTGTTTAGGGCGAGCTTGCAAGAGCGACCAGAACATCCCCGTGGGTACGACAAAGGCTTTAGGTACGTTGGGTAGCGCGCTGGACAAATTTTTGGAAGCGATTGGAAAATCCCCACGGGCTTGGCAGAGGTATTGGACGCGTTCAGCAGTGCTCTAGATGAACTTCCAGGAGCAACCAGAACATCCCCGGGAGTGCAGTAAAGATGTCAGGCATGTTTGGTAGTGCACGGGACAAACTTCTGAGAGCGCCCAGAACATCCCCACGGGCATGGCAATGGCATAGAGCGCATTCTGCAGTGTTTTGTGGTTCTCTTGGCCACAAAGGAGGAAAACACAGCCGAGCATCATGAAGGGCAGAACGTGCACGAAGACATTCCATTGACAGTAAGAAACCTACTAGAGCAGTTCGGAGATGTCTTAGGAGAGCCACAAGGACTACCACCCTCAAGACATTACGACCATGCCATCCCATTAATCGATGAAACCAAGGCGATTAATGTAGCACCTTACTGGTATGCACACTTCCAAAAGAATGAGATCGAAAGACAAGTGGAAGAGATGCTACAGCAAGGTATTATCCGACCTAGCACTTCCCCTTTTTCTTCTCCCTGTTCTACTTGTTAGAAAGAAAGACAGAACTTGGAGGTTTTGCACCGATTATCAGGCACTCAACCAAGCAACTGTCAAGGATCTTTTTTCGATCCCAACAATTGATGATATGCTGGATGAGTTACATGGAGCAAAGCTGTTCACCAAGCTGGATCTCAAGGCGGATATCATCAAATACGCATGAAAGAAGAGGACGTGCAGAAGACAGCATTTTGGACTCATAGTGGACACTACGAGTACCTAGTCATGCCCTTTCGGACTATGCAACGCACCCTCCACCTTTCAAGCAGCCATGAATGACATCTTCAAACCTTATTTGCGCAGGTTTGTCTTAGTCTTCTTTGATGACATTTTGGTCTATTCCAGGAACCATGATGATCACATAGAACACTTAGCAAAAGTGCTAGAAGTGTTAAGAAGAAATCACTTCGTTATCAAGCCATCCAAGTGCACGTTCATGCAAGAGGAGCTTGAATACCTCGTCACATCATATCGAAGATGGAGTGAAGGTAGACCAATGGAAAATAGGAGCCATGCAAACATGGCCAACTCCTAAGAATGTCACAGAACTTAGAGGATTTCTAGGTTTGACAGGCTACTACTGCGATTTGTTCGCAAATATGGCGCCATAGCAAAACCATTAACGGATTTGCTGAAGAAGGACGGATTCCTATGGACAGAGAAGAGTGAAGACGCATTCAAGTTGTTGAAGCAAGCTATGTGTGAGACCCCAGTGTTAGCACTGCCCAACTTCAACCAAACCTTCGAGCTTCACACTGACGCATGTCAAGATGGAATAGGTGCTGTCCTGAGTCAAGCGGAAGACCTATTGCATACATGAGCAGAGTCTTAGGGCCCATGAAGAAGGAATGGTCAGTATACGCCAAGGAGATGTTGGCCATCATCCATGCAGTCAAGGTATGGCAACCTTACCTTCTTGGGAGGAAATTCCTGATCATTACAGATCAACAACCCTTGAGAAGCCTCATGGAGCAGAAAAATTACCACCCCAGAGCAGCAAAAGTTCCTTGTCAAGTTACTAGGTTATGAGTATGAAATAATCTACAAGCCTGGCAAGGAAAACAAGTGGCAGATGCATTGTCCAGAAGCAATGGAGGTCAAGCGTTGTGGACAGCATGTGAGCCTAATGACGCATGCCTCACTGCCATTAGCAGAGCGAGTGGAATGTATGGACAGAAATCAAGGAGGCAATAGAAATTGACCCTCAAAGCCAAGAGCTCACTGAGAAGATCAAGAATTTTGACCCTAAGGTTAGTAAATTCACCCTTAAGAATGGATATATTTGGCACAACCAGCAGGTGTATGTACCAAACATACCAGGGACTAAGAGGGAAGATCTTGAATCACTTCCACAACTCACGGGAAGGAGGACATTCAGGATGGTTCCGTACTTACATGCGGATCAAGCTATTCTTTTGGTCGGGAAGGATTCAAGGCAGAAGTCAAGAAGAAAGACAGCAATTGTGACATTTTCCCATGGATAAAACCAGAAGATGGCAAGACCAAAGGATTGCTACAACCTTTGCCATTACCCGTACAAGTTTGGGAAACACTATAATGACATCCAGCAGCAGTTTTCAAACTTCCACCTTGAGGACAAGGTGAGTCTTCAAGACAAAGGGGGATTGTTGAGAACCTAAGGATGTAAGAAATGCAACAGGGAGAAATTGAGGACCATAGGAGGCAAAGGGAGTGTGAGCAAATGTGCTCAAGGCACCAAACAACGAAAGAGGTAGAAACAAGGCAAAATGTGCGTGCAACAAGCCTGCATGCAGCTAGCAGCGAACCACGGCCAGCATTGGTAAGACACACATGAAGCAATCCGAGCAGGAGAAGAGAGACTAACAATGTGAAGAACTCCAGCAACAGTAGCACCTCTTGGCAAGTTTACATCATTAAAATGTCCACGCCAAAGAGAAGTCTTGGAGAGGAAGGATGTCACAACAGAAGTCTAATCCAAGAAGGAAACAGCAAGAAGAAGTCAGCAATTGTACGAGAGAAGATAAGATAAAGACAAAAGGACTTAGTCAAAGTAGGAATTCTAGTCTTAGTAGGAATTCAAGAAAGACCAAGAATCCTTGTAGGATAGGAAACAATGGGATAAGGTCTATCTTGATAATATTTACATGACTTAGAAAAGCTTGTTGACTAAGAAAATATATCCTAAGTGGATAAGGAACCTAAATACTAGTTGAATTAGGATAAGGCTGTCTTAGGACTATAAATACAGCCCATTATTTGTGAGGAGGACATAGCTCTGAATTTTGTTATTTCTCATTCATTAATCAAGAATCAAGGTTAGCATTCTTACTTACTTTCTTGTTTATATTTTGGTTATCTTTTAAGAGTTGTCTTTAAATAACTTGGGCTTAAGACAAGGTTAAGAGTTGTCTTCCTTGCATAAGAGCTTAGGTTGAAGTTAAGAGTTGTCTTCTTCAACCAAGGCAAGTTGTGATAGGTTTAAGAGTTGTCCCTGCCTATCCAACACTGCTCAACGCACTCGATGCCTCTGCCAAGCCTGCATGGATTTTCTGGTCACTCCCATGAAGTTCGTCTGGCACATGGCCGAATGGGCACAACACCTTTGCCGAACACGCCCAACGCCTTTGTCGTGCCTATGGGGATGTTCTTATTCCTCCCGAAAGTTCATCCGTGCACTGGCGAACGTGTCCAATGACGCTGCCAATCCACTGGGGAATGTTCGGGTAGCCCTTGAAAGTTCATCCCTGTGCACTACCCAACTGCGCTACTCACTGCCAGCTTGGAGTTTTGTTCATGTCACTCATGGAAGTTTGTCCCGAGTCACACTGACGAACGCATCCGACGCCTTTGCTAAGCACGTGGGGATTTTCTAGTTGCACTTGGAAGTTCATCTTGTGCACTGCCGAACACGCACAATGCCACTGCTGTGCCTATGGGGATACTCCGTTCGCTCCAGGCAATTCATCCTGCACACTGACAAACACATCCAAAACCTCTACCACACCAGTAAGGATGTTCATATCACTCTCCGGTAGTTCATCTCGTGCACTGCGAACGCACTCGATGCTGCAGTTGTGCCCGCGGGATGTTCTGAGTCGCTCCTAAAAGTTCATCCTGAGTACTGCCAAACGCGTCTGATGCCTTTGTCGAGCCTACAGGGATTTTCCTGTCACTCTAGAAGTTCGTCCGTACACTGCAAGATGCACCTAATGCCACTGTTGTGCCAGCGGGCATATTCTGACCGCTCTGAAAGTTCGCCTCCCACACTACCCAACGTGCCCAAAGCTAATACCACACCCGCAGGGATGTTCCGGTCGACTCCTTTCGTCCTGCACACTGCTGGGTATGTTCGAGTCACTTCCAAAAGCTCATCCCGCACACTTCGAATGCACACGATGCTTCTGCCGCGCCTGCAGGTAAGTTCTCAATCGCTCTGGATGTTTTCCTGTGCACTGCCAAATGCACTTGATGCATCTGCTGCACCCGTAGGGATGCTCCACTCGATCCCGGAAGTTCGTCCCGCGAACTGCCCAATGCATCGAAGACTCTGCCATGCCCACAGGGATGTTTCGGTCATTCTCCGAAAATTCATCCCATGACTACTGAACGTGTCTGATGTCGTAGCTATGCCCACGGGGATGTTTCAGTTGCTCCCAAAAGTTCAACCCGTGCACTAGCAAACCAGCCTGAAGCCTCTGCAGTGCCCCTGGGAATGTTTCTAGTCGCTTCCAAAAGTTCATCCCACGCACACCCAAATGTGAGCGATGCCTCTACTGAGCCTGCAGGAATTTTGCAGTCACTTTCTGAAGTTCATCCCGCATACTGCAAACACATCCACACTGCTGCCGCACCCACGGGGATGTTCCGATCACTTCTGGAAAATTCATCCGCACACAGCCAAATGTGCCCAATGCCTTTGCCATGCCCACAGGGATGTTCTGGTTGCTTCTGAAAGTTTTGTCCTGTGCACTGCTGAATGCAACTGATGCCTCTGCCCCACCATTAGGGATGCTCTGGTCACTACCGAAAAATCATCCCAAGCAATGCCCAATGTATGAGAAGCCCCTGCCAAATGTACCCGATACCTCTGCCATGCCTGTAGGGGTTTTCCAGTTGCTACCGAAAGTTCATCCCGTGAACTGCTGAACATGCCTGAAGCCTCTAGCTGTGCCTCAGATGTTCCATCGCTCCCGTATGTTCATCTCAAGCACTGTCAACGTACCCTGATGCTGCTACCTCGACTGCAGGGAATTTCTCATCTCGTGCACTGTTGAATTGTTCAGAACCTAAGTATGCAGGAAATGCAACAGGCAGAAAATGAGGCAGCAAAGGAGAGCATGGGCCAGAAAATTTGCACAACAAGCATGGCAACAACAAGTATGTAGCCCAGCAGTGAAGCCTAACCAGTATTTGACTTAATCCTATTTAATAAAGGACATTCACACCAACAGGAGTTCCAACAGAAGAAGGATAATCGAATCACAAAGAACTCCGAGCAGCAGCAAGACATCCATGTCAAGAAGAGTTCCAGCAGTAGGAGGACATCTACACCAAGTAGAGTTCCAGCAGCAGTGGATATTCATGCCAAGGAGAATTCCAACAGCAAGAGGACATCTATGCCAAGCATATTTCAAGCAATAGCAGGACGTCCATGACAAAGAAGAATTCCAACAGCAGCAGTACATCAATGCCAAGAAGAGTTCTATCAGTAGCAGGACATGCATGATGACTTCTAGTAGCAATAGGATAGTCACGACAAGAAGAAGGATTTGCATTAAGAGTCCTAGTCCTAGAAGGATAAGCCAAGAGGAAGTCCAGCAGCTGTAGAATACAAGATAAGTTAGGAATTCTAGTCTAGGTAAAAAATCAAGAAAGACCAAGAATCCTAGTAGGATTAGGATACCTTTAGATATGGTCAATCTTGATAAGGTTCTAGCTATCTTAGAAACCTTGTTGACTTAGGAAAACTTGTCCTAAGTGGATAAGGAACATACGTACTAATTAAATTAGGAAAAGGGCTGTCCAATACTATAAATACAACCCATTATTTGTTAGCATGGATATATGCTCCGAATTTGTAAGTTTTTATTCATTAATCAAGAATCAAGCTTTGGCATTCTTGTTTATATTTCTGTTTATCTTTTAAGAGTTATCTTCAGATAACTTGGGTTTAAGTCAAGGTGAAGAGTTGTCTTCCTTGCTTAAGAGGTTAGGCTGAAGTCAACAGTTATCTTCTTCTACCAAGGCGAGTTGTGATAGGTTTAAGAGTTGTCTTGCCTATTCAATATATCCTTTATAGATTAATTTATCCCAAAGGATAGTTTAGAAGATGTGAATCAAAGAAAATAACTCAAGGATCAAATGGGAAAGCAAGTTAGGAGATTTTAAAAGTTGTGCTAACCTCTTAGGTGTAGAAAAGTTGGGACAAAAAATCAGGACCCTAATACAAATGTACTTGATGCCTTTGTCGTGCCACGGTGACGTTTTGGTCGCTCCCTAAAGTTCATCTGGAGCAATGCCAAGCTCGTCTGACGCCTCTGTTGAATGTGTCTGACGCCTTTGTTAAACCTGCAGTGATGTCCTGATCACTTCCGAAAGTGCATCTCGTGCACTACTGAACGTGCCTGATGCCTTTACTGCACCTGCATAAATATTCTGGTTGCTCTCGAATGTTCATCCCGCACACTGCCAAACTCGTCCGAAGCCTTTGACGCACCCAGAGGATGTTCCGGTCACTCTTGAAAGCTTGTCCTGTGCAATGCCGAATGCGCCCGGCACTTTTACTGCGCCCTTGGGGATGTTTGGGTCGCTCCTAAAGTTCGCCCTGCACATTGCTGAACACACCCGATACCTCTCCCATGCCTGCAGGGATGTTCCGACCGCTTCTGGAAGTTTGTCCCAAGCATTGCCATATGAGTCCAACGCCGCTGTCGTGCCGTGGGGATTTTTCCGGTTTCTCTCAGAACTTTGACCCTCACACTGCCGAATTGTTGGGGTCCTAATTTTTTTCCCTAACTTTTCTACACTTTAGGGGTCAGCATACCTACTGAAATCCTTCCTAACTTGTTGTCCTGCTTGATTCTTGAGTTCTTTTCTTATATTTACGTCCACTAAGCTATTCCTCAAGTTAACTAATATCTATAGAAGGATATGTTGGATAGGCAAGACAACTCTTAACTTCAACCTTAGCTCTTAAGTCAAAGAAGACAACTCTTAACTTTGTCTTAAGCCCAAGTTATCTCAAGACAACTCTTAAAAGATAACCAAAATATAAACAAGAATACAAGTAAGCACTGCTGAACTCGTCTAACGCCTCTTCCGAGCCTGTAGAGATTTTTTGGTCACTCCTGTAAGTTTGTCTCGTGCACTGCCCAATGTGTCCAAAACCTCTGCCGCGCCTAGGGGGATGTTCCAATCGCACCCGAAAGTTTGCTTGGCGCACTGGCTAACTCACCAACACCTCTATCGTGCCCATGGGGATGTTTCAATCACTCCAAGAAGTTCATCCCGTGCAGTGTCCAACACGCCAAGGCCTCATCCATGCCGGCAAGGATGTTTCTTTCACTCCTGGAAGTTCGTCATACTCACTGCCAAATATGTCCAATGCCGCTGCCGTGCCTACAGAGATGCTTGGGTTGCTCCCATAAGTTCGTCTTGCACACTGCCAAACGTTCCTGATGCCTCTCCCAAGCCTGCAAAGATATTCTAGTCACTCCTGGAAGTTTATTCCAAGCACTACCGAACACACCCAACGCTGCTGTCATGACCATGGGGATTTTTCGGTCCCTCCCGGAAGATATTTCCGCACACTGCCAAACTTGCCAAATCCCACTGCAGCGCCTATGGGATAGTTTCGGTTGCTCCTAGAAGTTCATCCCAAGCAATGACAAACTCATCTGATGCCTCTTCTGAGCCTGCAATGTTTTTTTGATCACTCCCGTAAGTTAGTCCCATGCACTGCCCACACATGCCCGAAGCATCTGCCGCGCCCGAAGGGATGTTCTAGTCACGCCCAGAAGTTTGTCTGGTGCACTGCCAAACTCACCCAACACCTCTGCTGTGCCCACAAGGATGTTCCAGATGCTTCTAGAAGTTAGTTCCATGCACTGCCTAACATGCCAAGGCCTCAGCCATGCCCACGAGGATGCTTCTGTTACTCCTGCAAGTTCATCATACTCACTGCTGAGCATGTCCAATGTCACTTCAGCGCCTGCAGGAATGTTTGGATTGCTCCCAGAAGTTCATCCTACAGGCTGCCAAACGTGCTCAACGCCTCTCCCATGCCAGCAGAGATGCTTCGGTCGCTGCTGGAAGTTTGTCCCAAGCACTGTCGAATGCGCCTAGTGCCGCTATCGTGACCGCAAGGATTTTCCACTCCTTCTAAGAAGATCTTTCTGTGCACTGTCGAACTCACCTGATGCCACTACAGCGCCCGCAGGGTAATTCTGGTCACGCCTGGAAGTTCATCCCCTTCACTGCCAAATACGTCCAATGCCTCTACTGCACCCACGTGGATATTCAGGTTGCTCCTGAAAGTTTGTCTCGTGCACTGCCGAACGAGTCCGACACCTCTGCCGAGCCCATGGGAAATTTTCGAAAGTCTGTCCTGCACACTGCCCAACATGCCTGAAACCTCTGCTGTGCCCGGGGGGATGTTCCAGTTGCACCCGAAAGTTTGTTTGGCACACTGCCGAACTCGCCCAGTACCTCTGTCCTGCCCACGGGGATGTTCCTGTCACTCCCAAAAGTTTGTCCTGTGCATTGTCCAACACGCCAAGGCCTCTGCCATGCCCACGAGGATGTTTCTGTCACTCTTGGAAGTTTGTCACACTCACTACCGAGCATGTCCAATGCCGCTGCCAGGCCAGCGAGGATATTCGGGTTGCTCCCGGAAGTTCATGTTGCACACTGCTGAACGTGTCCAACGCCTCTCCCACGCTTGCAAGGATGTTTTGGTCACTCCTGGAAGTTTGTCCCAAGCATTACTGAATGCGCCCGATGCCGTTGTCGAGACTACAGGGATTTTACAGTCCCTCCCAGAAGATCTTTCCGTGCACTGCCAAACTCACCTGATGCCACTGCAGTGCCCACAGGGTAGTTTTGGTTGCTCTTGGACGTTTGTCCCGCTCACTGCTGAATAGATCGGACACCTCTACAGCACCTGCAAGGATGTTCTAGTTGCTCTTGGAAGTTTGTCCTCAACACTACCGAATGCATCCGACACCTTTGTCGAGCCCATAGGGAATTTTCAGAAGTTCGTCCCACGAACTGTCCAATGCGTGCAAATCCTCTGCTGCACTATACCCACAAGGAAGTTCATGTCACTCCTAGATGTTCATCCCGTGCATTGCTGAATGTGCCCGATGCCTCTACCACGCCCTTGGGGATGGTTACGTCGCTCCTAGAAGTTTGCTTGGCACACTGTCGAACACACCCGTTGCCTCTCCCATGCCTATGGGGATGTTCTAGCCACTCTTGGAAGTTCATCCCAAGCACTGCCCAATGTGTCCAATGCCGCTGTCGAGCCCGTGGGGATTTTTCGGTTGCTCCCGGAAGTTCATCTCTAACACTGCCAAACTCATTTGACGCCTCTTCTAAGCCTGTGGAGATTTTTCGGTCACTCCTACAACTTTGTCCAGCACACTGCCCAATGTGCCCGAAGTCTCTGTCACACCTAGAAGTTCGTCTGGCGCACTGCTGAACTCTCCCAAACACCTCTACCGTGCCCACAGGGCTGTTCAGTCACTTCCAAAAGTTAGTCCCGTGCACTGCCCACCATACCAAGGTCTCTGCCATGCCCGCGTGGATGTTTATGTCACTTTCGGAAGTTTGTAACACTCACTGCCAAATGTGTCCAATGTCATTGTCGGGCCTATAGGGATGTTTGGGGTTGCTCCCGGAAGTTCATCGTGCACACTGCTGAACGTGCCCGACGCCTCTCCCACGCCTGCAGGGATGTTTCAGCTGCTACTGGAAGTTTGTCCCAAGCACTGTCGAACTCATCACTCTCCTTCTACTGCTCGAGTTGCATCATGCATGTCCTGCCAATGCTGGTCTTCTTCTTAGCTTGGATTTTCGCAATCACTTAGGACTAAGTCAGAACTTGGCCATGCTTCACTACTTGCTGCGTGCAGGCTTGTTGCATGCACATTCTTGCCTATGTCTACCTCTCTTACTGCTTGGTGCCTTGTGCACATTCGCTCACACTCCGTTTGCCTCCTAAGGGCCTCAATAATCCCCCTTTCTTGAAGGTGGAAATTAGGGAAACCTTGCTTTTGGATGTCATTATCATATTCCCAAACTTGTACGAGTAATGGCAAAGGTTGTAGCAATCCTTGGTCTTGCCATCTTCTAGTTTTATCCATGGGTAAATGTCACATTTGTTGTCTTTCTTCTTGACTTCTGCCTTGAATCCTTTAGACCAGAAGAATAGCTTGATTCGCATGTAAGTACGGAACCATCCTGAATGTCCTCCTTCCCATGAGTTATGGAAGTGATTCAAGATCTTTTCTCTTAATCCTAGTATGTTTGATACATACACCTGCTGGTTGTGCCAAATATATCTGTTTTTGAGGGTGAATTTACTAACCTTAGGGTTGAAATTCTTGATCTTCTTTGTGAGCTCTTGGCTTTGAGGGTCAATTTCTATTGCCTCCTTGATTTCTGTCCATACATTCCACTCTACTCCACTTATGGCAGTGAGGCATGCATCATTAGGCTCACATGCTGTCCACAATGCTTGACCTCCATTGCTTTTGGACAATGCATCTGCCACTTTATTTTCCCTTGCAGACTTGTAGATTATTTCATACTCATAACCTAGTAACTTGACAAGGAACTTTTGCTACTCTGAGGTGGTAATTTTCTGCTCCATGAGGCTTCTCAAGGGTTGTTGATCTATAATGATCAGGAATTTCCTCCCAAGAAGGTAAGGTTGCCATACCTTGACTACATGGATGATGGCCAACATCTCCTTGGCATATACTGACCATTCCTTCTTCATGGGCCTAAGACTCTGCTCATGTATGCTGTCGGTCTTCCAGCTTGACTGAGGACAGCACTATTCTATCTTGACATACATCAGTGTGAAGCTCGAAGGTTTGGTTGAAGTTGGTAGGTCATCCTATGCACTGCCAAAGGCACTCGACCATTTGTCGTGCCTGGGGGGATGTTGTGGTCGCTCCCAGAGTTCATCCTGCGAAATGCCAAACGTGCCTCGTGCCTTTGCCGGGCCTATAGGGATGTTCCAATTGTTACCAGAAGTTCGACCCAAGCACTCTCAAATGCACCTAACGCCACTTTAGCGCACGCTCGGATGTTCTAATCACTTTTGGAAGTTGGTTCAGTGCACTACCCAATGTGCTTGAAGCCTCTGCCGCACCAGCAGGGATATTCCACTTCCTCCTGCTAGTTCCTCCCGAGTACTATCAACACGTTAGATGCCTCGGCCGTGCTCGTGGGGATGTTTTGGTTGCTACTGGAAGTTCGTCCCGCACACTGCCAAACGTGCCCGATGTCGTTGCCGCACCCACGGGGATGTTCTGATCGCTCGCGGACACTTGCCTCGTGCACTGTCCAACATTGTTGGGGTCCCAATTTTTTTCCCCAACTTTTCTACACCTTAGCTCGATGCCTCTGCTGTGCCCATGGGGGTGTTCCAGTTGCTCGCGAAAAACGTCCCATGCACTGCCCAACGTGCACGAAGCCTCTTCCGTGCGCGCAAGGATGCTCCAGCCACTCTTGGAAGTTCATCCCGTGCACTGCTGAATGTGTCTAACTCTACTTCACGCCCACGGGGATGTTCCAGTCACTCCCAGAAGTTTGTACCGAGCACTGCCGAACGCGTCCAATGCCTCTAACAAGCCCGTAGAGATATTCCAGTTGGCCTTGAAAGTTCATCCCATGCATCCAATGCCACTTACGTGCTCGCAGAGATGCTCTGATCGCTCTTGGTAGTTTGTCCCATACACTGCCCAATGCGCCCGAAGCCTCTACTACTCTCGCAGGGATGTTCCGGTTGCTCCCAAAAGTTCATCCTGCGCACTGCCAAACGCAACCGATGCCTCTGCCATGCTCATAGGTATGTTCTAGTTGCTCATGGAATCTCATCCTGCACAATGATGAATACATCGGACACCTCTACCAAGCCTGCAAGGAATTTGCAGTCGCTCTTGCTAGTTCGTCCCACGCACTGCCAAACAGCCAATGGCCCTGCCGAGCCTGCGGGGATATATCGGCCGCTTCTGGAAGTTTGTGCTGCACACTGCTGAACATGCCTAACGCCTGATCCACGCTGCAGGGATATTCCAGTCGCTCCGGCAAGTTCGTCCAGAGCACTACTAAACACGTCTGATGCCTCGAGAGAGCTCGCATGGAATTTCTGATTGCTCCCAGAAGTTTGTGTTGTGCACTGCCGAATGAGCCCGATGCCATTGCCTTTCCTGCAAGGATGTTCCGATTGCTCCCGGAAGTTTGTCTTGTGCACTATCAAACGTGCTTGAAGCCTCTGCAGATTCTGTGGGGATGTTCCGGTCGCTCTAGGAAGTTCATCCCACGCATGGCTAAACACAGCCGACCCACTTCCATGTTTGCAGGGATGTTCGGTTGCTCCCAAAAGTTCGTACCATGTACTGCCAAATGCATATGACGCCACTACCGCGCACGAGGGGATGTTCTAGTCACTCCTCGACGTTCATCCCAAACACTACAGAACACGTCCGTCACATTTACTGCACCCGCGCGGATGTTCAAGTCACTCCTGAAAGTTTGTCCTGCACGCGGCCCAATGCACCCAAAGTCTCTGGCATGCCCACGGGGATGTTTTGGTCGCTCCTGGAAGTTTGTCCCATGCACAAGCGCCTGACACCTATGTAACATCCATGGAGGACCAGAACATCCCCGCAGACGTGGCATAGTCATCGGGCACATTCAGTATTTTAGGGCATGAACTTCTAGGAGCTGCAGGAACAGCCCCCTGGGCACCGTAGAGGGTTCTGACGTGTTGTGCAATGTGTGGGAGGAACTTCTGGGAGCTACCAAAAAATTCTCGCAGGCTTGGCAAAGGCGCTGGACACATTCAGCAATTAGGTAGAACTTCAGGATGAACCTTCGAGAGCGGCTAGAACATTTGCCTGGGCATAGCAAAGGTATCGGGCGCATTTGACTGTGCACACAATGAACTTATGGGAGGGACCAGAATATCCCCATGGGTGCGACAGAGGCTTTGGGCACGTTAGGTAGTGTTCAAGATGAACTTTCAGGAGTGACCGGAACATCCCTAAGGGCATGCCCGTGGCATTCAACATGTTCAGTAGCATGCAGGACAAGCTTTTGTGACCAACTAGAACATCCTTGCGGGCGCAGCAGAGGCTTCAAGTACATTGGGCAGTGCATGGGACAAACTTTTGGAAGCGATTGAAGCATCCCCACAAGTGCGGTGGAGGCATCAGGCGTGTTTGTATTGGGGTTCTGATTTTTTCCCCAACTTTTCTACATTTTAGGGGTCAGCACGCCTACTAAAAACCTCCTAACTTGTTGTACCATTCGATTTTTGAGTTCTTTTCTTGGATGTTCATCCCCTAAGCTGTGCTTTGGGCTTAACTAATGTATAAAGGATATGTTGGATAGGCAAGACAACTCTTAAACCTAGCACAACTTGTCTTGGTTGAAGAAGACAACTCTTGACTTCAACCTAAGCTCTTAAGCAAAGAAGACAACTCTTCATCTTATCTTAAGCCCAAGTTATCTCAAGACAACTATCAAAAAATAACCGAAATATAAACAAAAATAGAAGCAAGAATGCTAACCTTGATTCTTGATTAATGAATGAAAATATACAAATTCAAAGCATATCTTCCTACTCACAAATAATGGTTTGTATTTATAGTATTGGACAGTCTTTTTCTAATTTAACTAGTACTTAAGTTCCTTATCTACTTAGTATATGTTTTCCTAAGTTAATAAGGTTTTTTAAGACAACTAGAACCTTATCAAGATAAACCTTATCCAAATGTATCCTAATCCTACAAGGATTCTTGGTCTTTCTTGATTTTCAACCTAGACTAGAATTCCCACCTTGTCTTGTAGTCCATAGCTGCTGGACTTCCTCTTGGCTTATCTTTCTAGAACCAGAACTCTCAATGCAAATCCTTCTGCCCTTAGAATTCTACTTGGCTGTGATATCCCATTGCTACTAGAATTCATCATGCATGTCCTGTTGCTGCTGGAATTCTCCTCGACATGGATGTCTTGCTGCTGCTGGATTGCTTGGCATATATTTCCTTCATTAATTAGGATTAAGTCAAATATTGGCTGGGCCTTACTACTGGGCTGCACACTTGCTGTTGCCATGCTTGTTATGCACATTTTCTAGCCCATGCGCTCCTTTGTTGCCCCATTTTCTACCTACTGTCTTTCCTGCATACTTAGGTTCTCAACAGTTTGGCAGTGTGCGGGATGAACTTCTGCGAGCTAGTGGAACATCCTCTGAAGCATAGCATAGGCTTCCAGTGCATTGGGTAGTGTGTGGGACGAACTTCCAGGAGCGACCAGAACATCCCTGTGGGTGTAGCAGTGATGTCAGGCACATTCGACAGTGCATGAGACAAACTTTCATGCAAGACTAGAACATCTCTGCAGGCGCAGCAGAGGCATCGAGTGCATTCAACTGTGCACACTACGAACTTTTGGGACCGACCGAAGCATCCTTTGGGCACGACAGAGGCTTCGGGCGTGTTGGTCAGTGCATAGGGAAAACTTCTGGGAGCCACCAAAACAACCTCACGGGTGTGCCCACGGAATTCGACATGTTCAGCAGTGCACCGGACGAGCTTCCGAGACTGACCAGAACATGCCCACGAGCGCGATAGAGGCTTTGGGCACGTTGGACAGTGCACGGATCGAACTTCTGAGAGCGACCAAAACATCCTTGTGGGCGCAGCGGAGGCATTTGGTACGTTCGGCAGTGCGTGGAATGAACTTCCGAGAGCTAGGGAAACATCCCCCGAAGCGCAACAAAGGCTTTCGGTGCATTGGGTAGTGCATGGTATGACCTTTTGGGAGTGACAGGAAAATCCTGCAGGCTCGATAGAGGTATCAAATGCATTCAACAGTGTGTCGGACTAGCTTCTGGGGGCAACTGGAACATCCCCGCAGGCGCAGCAGAGGTTTGGGCATATTAGACAGTACATTGGACGAACTTCATGAAGTGACTAGAACATCACCACGAGAGTGTCAGAGGCATCAGGCACATTCGACAGTGTGCAGGACAAACTTTTGGGAGGAACTAGAACATCATCACAGACATGTTAGAGGTGTCATGTGCATTTAGTAGTGCGCAGGATGAACTTCCGGGAGTGACCGAAAAATTCCCTCGGGCTCGGCAGAGGCTTCGGACGTGTTTAGCAGTGGTCGGCATGAACTTCCGAAAGCAACCGAAACATACCAGCGGGCGCAACAGAGGCATCAGGCGAATTCAACAGTGCATGGAACGAACTTCTGGGTGCAACCTGCACATGCCTTCGGGCATGGCAGCGGTGGCGACATGTTCGATAATGTGCAGAACAAACATTGGGGAGTGACCGAAACATCCCCTCGAGCACGGCAGAGGCTTTGAACATGTTGGCCAGTGTATGAGAAGAAATTATGGGACTGTCCAAAACATCCCTGCGGGCGCAGCGGAAGTGTCGGGCCCCATCGAAAGTGCACAGGACAAACTTTGGGCAGTGAGCAGTACATCACCGCAGGTCCGGCAGCGGCGTTGGGCGCGTTCGGCAGTGCATAGGATAAACTTTCGAGACTGACCAGAGCATCCCCGCAGTCATGGCAGAGAGTGTTGGGCGTGTTTGGCCATACGTGGGATGAACTTCTGAGAGCGACCAGAACATCCCCGCAGGCCTGGCAGTGGCATCAGATGCATTCGCCAGTGTGTAGGACGAACTTCCCGGTGCGACCAGAAGATCCCCGTGGGTGCGGCAGTAGCATCAAACATGCTCTACAGTGTGTGGTACGAACTTCTAGGAGTAACTAAAGCAGACTCTACGGGTGAGTTGTGCAGTGCGTGGGACAAACTTTGGGAGCAGCCAGAAAATCCCAGCTGGCTCGGCAGAGGCATCGGACATGTTCAGTAGTGCTCAGGACGAACTCTCGAGAGCAGCTGAAACATCCTCTTGGGGTGGCAGAGGCATTAGGCACATTCGGCGATGCACAAGATGAACTTCCAATAGTGACCAGATCATTCCCATGGGCGCGGTAACTGCATCGGACATGTTTGGCAGTGTGTGGGATGAACTTTTGGGAGCGACCAGAACTTCACCTCAAGGCTGACAGAGGCTTCGGGCGCATTGGGCAGTGCACGAAACAAACTTTAAGGAGGAACCAGAATATCCCCATGGGCATGGCAAAGGTGTATGCTGCATTTGGCAGTGCGTGGGATGAACATCAAAGAGCAACTGGAACATCCCTGTGGGTACGGGAGAGGCTTCGAATGCATTGGGCAGTCTGTGGGACAAACTCGCAGGAGCAACTGAAACATCCTCTTGGGGTGGCAGAGGCATTAGGCACATTCGGCAGTGCACAGGACAAACTTCAGGGAGCTACTGGAACATCTCTGTGGGTGTGGCAGAGTCATGGGGTGCGTTAGGCAGTGCGTGGGCTGAACTTCCAAGACCGACCAGAACATCCCCACAGGCACAGTGGCATCAGCATGTTCAGCGGTGCACTAGATGAACTTTCTGGAGTGACCAAAGCATCCTTGTAGGAGCAGCGGAAGCATCGGGTGCGTTTGGCAGTGTATGGTATAAACTTTAGGGAGTGATTAGAAGATCACCGGGGGTGTGGTAGAGGAGTTGAGCACGTTTGTGTTGAGAACCTAAGTATGCAAGAAATGCAACAGGCAGAAAATGAGGACTTTAGGAGGCAAAGGGAGCATGAGAGAGGGAGCATGAGAGAATGCGCGTAAGGTGCCAAGCAGTAAGAGAGGCAACAACAGACAAGCAAATGTGCACAGCAAGCATGGCAACAGCAAGTGTGCAGTCCAGCAATGAAGCCTGGCCAATATTTGACTTAATCCTAATCAATGAAGGACATTGCTGCCAACAGGAGTTCCAACAAAAGAAGGACAGTTGCATCAAGAAGAACTCTAGCAGCAGCAACACATCTATGTCAAGAAGAGTTCCAGCAGGAGAAGGAGAGTGACGACGTGAAGAACTTCAGCAGCAGTAGGACATCTTGGCAGGTTTACTTTAGCAAGAGGACAATGCCAAAGAGGAGTCTTGGAGAGGAAGGACACCACAACAGAAGTCTAATCCAAGAAGGAAACAGTAAGAAGAAGTCAACAGCTATAAGAGAGATGATAAGATAAGGACAGAAGAACTTAGTCTAAGTAAGAATTCTTGTCTTAGTAGGAATCCTTGTAGAATTAGGAAACAATGGGATGAGGTCTATCTTGATAATGTTTTAAATTACTTAGAAAAGCTTGTTGACTTAGGAAAACATATCCTAAGTGGATAAGAACCTAAGTACTAGTTAAATTAGGATAAGGCTGTCTTAGGATTATAAATATAGTCCCATTATTTGTGAGGAGGAAGAGATGCTCCGAATTTTGTTATTTTCTCATTCAATAATCAAGAATCAAGGTTAGCATTCTTGCTTTCATTCTTGTTTATATTTTCGGTTATCTTTTAAGAGTTGTCTTGAGATAACTTAGGCTTAAGATAAGGTTAAGAGTTGTCTTCCGTGCTTAAGAGCTTAGGTTGAAGTCAAGAGTTGTCTTCTTCAACCAAGGTAAATTGTGATAGGTTTAAGAGTTGTCTTGCCTATCCAACATATCCTTATATATATTAGTTAACCCGAATGATAGCTTAGGGGATGTAAATATAAGAAAAGAACTCAAGAATCAAACGAGACAACAAGTTAGAAAGGATTCCAATAGGCGTGCTGACCCCTAAGGTGTAGAAAAGTTGGGAAAAAAAATCGGGACCCCAACAGTTCGGCAGTGTGCGGGACAAACTTCCAAGAGTGATTGAAGCATCACAGCAAGCAGGGAAGAAGCATCAAGGGGGTTTGGCAGTACTCAGGATGAACTTCGGGGAGCCACCGGAACAACCCTATAAGGATGGCTGAACGCGTCCAATGCCTCTGCCATGCATGGGACAAACTTTCAGGAGCGACCGAAAAATACCAGTAGGCTGAGCAGAGGCATCAGACAAGTTCGACAGTGCTCAGGATGAACTTCCGAGAGTGACTAGAACATCCTTACGGGCGTGGCAAAGGTATTGGGCACGTTTCACCTACATAGGACGATCTTTCGAGAGTGACCAAAAAATCCCTTAAGTGCGGCTACGGCATTAGACACGTTTGGTAATGCACGAGACAAACTTCTAGGAGCAACTGGAACACCCCCGCAGGCATGCAGAGCACACAGGAGCATTTTGCAGGGCACAGGACAAATTTTGGGGAGTGATCAGAACATCACTACGAGCACGACAGGGGCATGGGGTGCATTCTGCAGTGCATGGGATGAACTTGCAAGACTGACCAAAACATTCTCGTGGGTGTGGCGGCATCAGACAGGTTCGGCAATGTGCAAGACGAACTTCTTGTAGCGACCAGAACATCTCCACAGGCATAGAAGAGGCTACGGGCACATTGGACAGTGCCCGGGATAAACTTTTGAGAGTGACTAGAACATCCCGACAGGTGCAGTGGAGGCATCACTTACATTCAACAGTGCACAGTATGACTATTGCTGAGCGACCGGAACATCCCTGTGGGAGGGGAAGCAGCGTAGGGCTTGTTTGGCAGTGCGTGAGACTAACTACTGGGAGCAACCAGATAATACTCGCAGGTGTGGTGCGTCAGGCATGTTAGGTAGTGTGCCGTGATACTCCGTTCACTCACAGAATTTTGTCCCGCATACTATCCAATGGGCCCGAAGCCTTTACCGTGCCCGCGAAAATGTTCCAATCGCTCCTGGAAGTTCATCATGCATATTGTTGAACGTGTCTAATGCCGCTGCCACACCTATAGGAATGTTCTTGTTGCACGTGGAAGTTCATCCCGTACACAGTGGAACACGCCTAATGCCTCTGTCGCGCCAATAAGGATTCTATGGTCGCTCCTGAAAGCTTATCTCGAGCACTGTCAAATGTGTCCGACGCCTCCGCTGGGCCCACAAGTATTTTTCGGTCGCTCTTGGAAGTTTGTCCCGCGCACTGCCGAACGAGCCCAACACTGCTGCCATGCCTGTGGAGATATTTCGGTCGTTCCCAAAAGTTGTACTAGCTACTGCCGAATGAGCCCTATGCACCTACTGTGTCCACGGGAATGTTCCAATCGCTCCCTGAATTTCATCCTATGCACTGCTATATGAGCCCTACACCGCTACCACGCCCAATAGGATATTCCAACTGCTTCCAAAAGTTTGTCCCAAGCACTGCTGATTGTACCTCACACTGCTGCCACGCCTACGGGGATGTTCTAATCGCTCCCCGAAGTTCGTTCCGTAAACTGCCAAACGCGCCCGATGCCTCTGCCGCACCTACGAGGATGTTCTGAAAGTTTGTTCCACGCACTGTCTAACCATCCCTGCTCCGGTCGCTCCCAAAAGTTTGTCCCACACACAGCCAAACGTGCCCGACACCTCTACTGTGCCTACGGGGATGTTTTGGTCACTCAAGAAGTTTGACCAGCACACTGCCCAGCGCGCCCGACACCGCTGCCGCGCCCACAGGAATGTTTTGGTCACTCTTGGAAGTTCATCCCATGCACTGCTGAATGCACCTGATGCCTTTGCTATACCTTCCTAGATGTTTCAGTTGCTCCCGGAAGTTCATCCCGCACACTGCTGAACGTGTCCGATGTCGCTGTTGTGACCACAAGAATGTTCTTGGTCGCTCCCAGAAGTTTGTTCCATGCGCTGCCGAACACACCCGACACCTCTATTGCACCAGTGGCAATGTTTCGGTTGCTCCTGGAAGTTCTTCTCGCACACTACCCAACACGCCTAAAGCCTCTACTGCACCTGCGGGGATGTTCTGGTCTTTCTTGAAAGTTCGTCCTCTGCACTGCCAACGTGTCCGACCACGCTGCCGCGCATGTGGGGATGTTCTGATTGCTTCCGGAAGTTCATTCTGTGCACTGACCAAAGTGCCAAAAGCCTCTACCGTGCCAGGTGGGATGTTTCAGTAGCTTTTGGAAGTTCGTCCCATGCTTTGCCGAATGTGCCCAACAGCTCTGATGTGCACGTAGGGATGTTCCAGTCGCTTTTGAAAGTTTGTCCCGCGCACTGTCGGATGCGCTCGACACTGCTGCCATGCCCGCAGGGATGTTCCGTTCACTCCCCAAAGTTCATCTCATGCACTGTCCGGCCCGCCTGAAACCTCCGCCGCTCCCATGGGTATGTTTCAGAAGATCTTGGAAGTTCATCCCAGGCACTACTGAATGCATCGAACACCTTTGCTGAGCCTACAGGAATTTTCCAGTCACTCTCGGAAGTTTGCCCCACACACTACCAAAATAAAGAAATTAAATCCTAGTTAATCAAGTTTGATAAGATCATGTCGCCACAAACAAGATTACTAGGTTGATTTACCACAGTCTAGGATAGAAAGAAGGAAGAGTGATAAGATCCATAGATAATTCACCACTAAACAAAGAATTTGTTTAGATAAGAATTTGGATGCAACTTAGTAAAATTCTACTCATTCATAAACTCCGAATCCATTACAATAACATGCCTTCCATTATAGAACCAGCAAGTTTGCTCTGGAAGATTTGCACATTAATGACTACTTGGAAAACTAAGACTAATTAATTAAAACCCAACTACTAAAATAGTAATTAATGCATCATTTAAGTTATTAGTCACCTTATTTATTGAAGTTCATTGACCACAAATCATCATCCTCATTGGTTGAAATTGAACTCAATTTAGCAAATCAATTTCCTTTCATGCAAGTAAGTAAAGTAACAAGCTTAGTTCTTACCCTAGTAATTGGTCCCACGTATGGCTAGTAACTGATCTCATGTATGGCACTTCTTGGATGACAACAACTTTATTTTCGTGATAGAGCACATCAGTGGCTAATAACTTAAATCAATTTTTTTCAATTCAATTCTCGGTGATTCCGATTCCACCCAGAGCTGCTACATGCCCCTAAATTTTAAAAATATTTTATGCAACAAAAAATTTAATTTTTTATGTTATTTTAATTTTTAAAATTTAAATAATATTTATCAAATTGTATAATATTTGAAATGATAGAAGAAGAAAATATGCCATAGTCGGAAATTTAAGAAGGAAAAAATAACTTTTTATATATTACAAAGAGCTTTTGAAAAATTGAGGATAGACAACTATAAAACATTTAATTTTCAATAAAAAGAAATTGTGTAGTACATATGCAATGATTAGATTACCTTATTTATATCTTGTATAATCCAAATATAAAATATGTTAAATGCATTGTTACAGTACAATCAATGACATTAACATAGATTGCCACGAAATACCTCTAAAAGGCCCATAATTTTTAATCCTGCGTCCGGAGTGCTGCGGGACAATATGAATTTCCTCTGCCAATTGATAATCAAGCGGAGATTTAAATTTATATTGGTAAAAATAACAACAGGAAAGTATTCGTTGCGCATATTTGAAGGACATCATATTGAAGACAAGCTAAAGAGCTAGCCGAAGATTCAACTATACGATATCAAGTTTGTAATATACAGCTCTTACAACCCAAAATGAACATAAGTAATGATCATATTGGATGAGAGAGCACTCTAGCAATAGGGATCAGATCCGTAATGCAAACATGTTTACGACAATCTGTTTCTTCCCAAACACTTGAATGAAAGCATGCAAATATTTACCCAACGAGGATCTAGACATCTATCCATGTCTTACACTAGAGGATGCATACAGCTCAAGTTAAAAATTTTAAGTCTTGGTGCAGATACCACGAGCTTTCTCCTCTTTTTAGAGCTATAACACTTCGAATCTGATATGATCAAGTTAACCAGCTGTGTGGAAGATATACATGACGAAGGTATCTAAGGCAGGCCAATGACAATCAATTAAGATTAAGTTCCCAAGATTCAAGCAACTTGAGAAGATATCATGGTTTTGAGATTTCTTAGACATTCTTTCATCAGAGTAATTAATGGTGCAAAACCATGAGTTTGGTAATCCTTTTATCATGCAAGGATATCGTTTGAGAGCTCGCAGAATCTCAAAACTTGTTTATGATGAAGGACATATCTTCGAGACTGTGATTTGGCATAATAGAAAATTCTGCCCATAAAAGACTTTCTTTTACCCTTGGAAATAAATCCTGAGTCTACGGAGTTGAAGGGCTGACGATAAGCAATACATGAAAAAGAAACATGTTGAAAGTACAACTCCCGCCAATCCGGCAACCCGCTCCAGAGCTCTCAAGCAACCTTTCTATCACAAAGCTGCAAAAATGTGGGCATACCAAAATTCACACCCAAATAATTCATAACGGCTTTCCCCGATAAACAACGTCCTCGTAAAGTTCTTATCTTTCTACATTACATCTGGCAATCTTCTAAATGCCCATAATGTTTTTGACAAAATCGAAAACCTACTATATGGAACCAGATGATTGGAGGCCATGCTAGAAGTGAAGCGCCAGAAAAATCAGTTGAATTGTACAAACAAATGTTAGAGAAGGAGAGTCAGCCGATGAGCTCACGTATTCGTTTCTTTTAAGTGCGTGTGCCAGATGCGGATCGTTAAAAGTTGGAGATCAGATTCATGAGAGAGCTTTGGTCAGTGGGAACTGCTCAAACTTGTTTATAAGGACAAATTTAATAAATTTACTTTGCAACGAGAGGAGCTATCGTGGGATTGGGTATGCACGTCGCATATTCGACAATATGCGGGAGAGAAATATTGTAAGTTGAAATTCTTTGCTTAAGGGATACGTTAGATGTGGAGATATTGATGGTGCACGAAAAGTTTTTGATAAGATGCCATAGAGGAATGCCGTTTCATGGACGACTTTTATTCAGGCTGTGCTAGAATGACAAGCGTAAGAAAGCATTGCCTTCGTTTAATGAGCTAAGAAGACCAAGTATAGGAGGCGGACCAAGTGGCATTTGTGGCAGTGTCATCCGGCCGTGGTGAATTAGGGGATTTGAATTTGTAAAAGTGGATATGCTCGTATGTTGAAGAGACATGGTATGTTGGAAGGGGAACAATTTTAATTACTTTGAATAGTGCACTTATTCATATGTATGCAAGGGGGAGACGTGGGATCGAGGAGAAAATCCTCCTAGCTAGTAGCAAAAATATACTGCTTCAAATTATGGCCTTTTGCTGTATCTCCTGAAGGGAAGGAATAATTCTTAGCGTGCTTAATTTAACTAGTAGCCTGGGTTTCTGTTTGCTTGTAATGGTGTCTAATTTCTTAGCAGCAATTGTTCCCCTCCTCTTATAGTCTACAAATTTAACTCCTTTGAACTTTTGTATATTATTGGCAATGAATCTCCAACCCTATTACAGATAATGATTAATCATATATGTTAAATAAATATACTTTTACTCTTATAATCAAACTTAAAATATTTACATAAGTAATTTTTTTTTACTAAAATTTTGAGTATGGTCAAATATACAAACTTCTATATAAACTTATTTATATATATATTAATGTGATATTGTTAATTTTTATCATAAATTTTATATTTTTATATATGTAAATTTAAATGAGTGTAAATAAATAAATAATTTAAATAAAATAGTTTAACATAAATTATATAGATATATTGAAAGTATTTAATAAATTAAAAAATTATTAATTAATTATAAATAAAAAAAATTAATAAAAATTTTATTATCTAATTATTTTATTATTTAATTTATGTATTTTTTAAATTTTTTATTAATTACATAATTATATTATATAATAATATAATGAAATTATTTTATTTAATATTTTTTTATAAATATTTTGTAATAATTGAAATTTTATCGTAATAAATTGAGTACATAAATTTGTATAAAATGTTGCAAGTAAACGCTTTATTTTTAATGCTTACATTTTTATAAGGAGTCTCCTTTACTAGTGTTGAATTTCTGTTTTTATTCCTAGTATTATTGGTAAACTTCTAAAGGTTAGCAATACATGTTAGGTTACTTTCTGGCATGAAATTTCACATCCGTGAACGAAATAGGTAAACCGATGAGCGAAGCAACCCAAAAGTAAATAAATAATAAAGCAAAAATAATGTTCTCCTATAAATACTATCGAATTGGCGCCCTTCCTCGATGGGACGATGTCTTCGGTGCTCACTTTTTTTTTAAATTGCGAATCATGGATATGACCCAAGACAGATTCGAGATCGCCTTCTTCGACGTAGAAACAACGGTTCCGACCCGACCAGGCCAACGCTTCGCCATTCTGGAGTTCGGCTCAATTTTAGTATGTCCTAAAAAGCTGGTTGAGCTCAACAGCTACTCTACTCTTGTCCGACCGGCCGACCCTTCCCTCTTCGCATCTCTCTCCGTACGCTGCAATGGTATCACTCCCGATGCGGTCGCTTCCGCCCCTACATTCGCCGATATTGCCGACCAAGTCTTTGACATTCTCCACGGTCCGTGCGTGGAAACTTCTCTGCTTTCTTCTTTTTCTTTCTATTTTTATATTATTCCTCTTTTTAACTTAGACTATTATGAATCATTTTTCTTTTCCTTTTTTTGAAAAACTTTGTTAATATAGGGAGGATATGGGCCGGGCATAATATAATGAGGTTTGATTGCGCGAGAATAAGAGAAGCTTTTGCAGAGATTTGTCGACCGGCGCCGGAGCCCAAAGGAACGATTGATTCCCTGACATTGTTGACTCAGAAATTTGGAAGGAGAGCTGGTGACATGAAAGTAAATATTACTTGATTGGCTCTACCTGTTCAATTGCAAACATTTTGGGTGAATATAAACATGTTCATGTTTAATGACTGCCAAAGATTTAATCTTGTCTTTTTTTCTATAATGTTTTTCTTTTGTTCTTTTCTGTTACTGTTAATTAGATGACGTGTTTTAGCCTCAGTTGGGTATAATTTTTAGATGTGGATACACCATGTTTGGTTGGCATGTTTCTCTGTGTTTATTTGGAAGGGACAAGAAGAGAATCAAATGTTCAATTGTCTGGTTACCCTGGAAGGATGAAATGAAGAAAAGTCCAAAATTTATTAATTTAATCAGTATATTTTAACTTTGCATTAATTTATCTATTTGTTATTGTTCTTTCTGCCTCTTTTATGAAAGAACTGGGGTTTGTTGGGTTTGAATGATGGTTAACTTCCTTTCATTATTTGTTTTTCTAGCCAAACAGGAGAAATAGTTTTTCTCTATTCTTTTCTTTCCCGCCTGCCTCCTTTTCACTTATTTCCCTCGTTGCAACCAAAATATCTGTGGTATTATCACATGGTTTTATGCCTTTTGAATTCTAAAATTGTGTTTAGCTAATTTGGCTTAGAACATGTTAAAAAGTTGAAGGTTTCTTTATGTAGTCTATTTAAAGTGAGAGCCTTATTGAATAAGTTTTGAAAGTTTCAAGGGTGAGAAATTTTTAAACATGATACTAGTGTTTTAGCCTATTAAAGTATCATGCAATCAAGATTTTGTTATTGCCACTTTTGTTAACAGAACAAGAGTTGAGAGCCCTGCCTTGTGTACAATTTTCAGTATTGAATGATGGTTTCATATTTCATGTATATGATCATTGTTTACTTTTGGATGCTGATATCTTAATGCCTGTGCAGATGGCCTCTCTTGCAACCTATTTTCGGCTTGGACAGCAGACTCATAGGTATTTCTTCAGCCTGCAAGGGCTTATTTGACTTGCTTTTGCCTTTTGCCTTGAACTATCATTTTATGCTGTAATCTTTCAGGAGCTTAGATGATGTTCGGATGAATCTTGAAGTTCTCAAGTATTGTGCAGCTGTTTTGTTGTTGGTAATTCTCTAGTAGCAGTGAAATTCACTTCTTCTTGGATGATAGCCATTGCAAGTTTTCAGATGCCTTAATATCTCTGTTTGCCAACCAATGAGTATTACACTTTCTATTGCTAGTTGGTCTTGCTATAGTATGTTTTGACATAGACCTGTCAGTTTTGTGTGCCAACAATACTTAGATAGTTTTTCCAAACTTTGGTGATAGTTGAAGATTCTCCAGGAAGTTCAATGATTTAGTCTACCATCCCTCTGAAGTTGACTTTAATTCATACCTAAGTGCCCTATCACAGCAGGAGAACATTGAGCACTTTGATTTTGTCTTGTGCTCACCATGATCAGTTACATGGCATATTAGCTTGCAATAGCTCTTAAAGAATTGTAATTTCTTTTTACTATTTAATTTTGTGAGATGGTTAAATGTTGCATATGCTTAAATGAAGAGCACTGCTTCTCCTCCATATGCAAGCTTATTTGATTGTACCCATGGCTGACTTCTGAACGAGGGTTTTGTGGGGTGACTGATGCACTTGCATGTTTCATAAGATCTCTGCTGCACTATTTAACCATAAATTGCCATATGCACAGGAGTCAAGCCTCCCAGACATATTCACAGTGAACAGTTGGGTTTCCCCGAATGCTACAACAAGAAGTCGTAGTAGTGTTAAATCATCTCCTGAGGGAACAAGCCAAAACCTCACTACTCCTTCAAGAATTAAGTTTGAAGAGGCTTCGGATATGTCTCTCCCAGATGAAGGACTGGAGGAAAACCATCCAATATTATCTCTGACTCAAAAAACCAGGGAGGAGGACTCTATTCTGGCTGCATGTAGTAATGATCGACCAGATCCTTTTGATATGGGCCTACTCTGCAATCAGATAGAAACTAAATCCCCCCAACCCGATGTCACCATGGAAGAAAAATCAGAGTTGCCTAGAATGTGCTCCACAGCATCTGTGTCCGAGGGTTCTAGTGGCTATGCTGGATTTGTAGAGCCTGATGATGTTTCCATCTCATGCATCGGTGCATGTGTTGCCCCATTGTTTCCTGGGAGTCGAATTCAAAAAATTAAATTATTGCACAGAGATGTTATTTTGCAGCTTTGTTGTTCCCGTTTGAGAATTCGATTTGGAATAAGCACAAAGTTTGTTGATCATGCTGGCCGGCCACGGTTGAACTTTGTTGTAGACACATCTTCGAGTTTATGCAATGTTCTAAGTGCATGTGATGATGTTGCACAGAAATTGACTGGGGATTCTGGTAGCAGCTCTGATTGGAGGTCTGTTTTGATCAGAAAAAATGGTTTCTTCAACCATCCCACAGTGAGATTGCAGTAAGTTCTCCCTCCATTGTTTTAATTCTATCTTTTGGTAAGGAAATGGATGATTTCTACAATAATATATAAATCACAGTCCTAAGTGAATGAGATTTCTACAATCAGATAGCAGCCTCAGCAGGAATTTGGGGTGCATTCATTTTTATTTTTAAATTGTGATTCCATAAAATAAAAATAAAAAGCAAAATGGTGTTGTTTTTTATTTGGCATCTTTAACATTTGAGAATATGTTTTTTTTTAAAACAATATGTTAAAATGGTTTGGTAACATTTTTGAAAACAATATTTTGAAATGAAAACAATAAAATGCATTTGGAAGAACTAATTAGGAATTTTATTTTTCAGTGAATTATATCAGCTAAATATTATGTAATGGCTATTGTAGGTGTTATTTAAATTAATTTGATTAGTTCTAATTTTTAATAGAAAATTGAATAGGATTGTTTATTTTTTTCTAATTCTAAGAAAATCAAAATTTTTAATATTGTTAAGTAATTGACTAAGAAGAAGAAGAGGAAGAAGAATGCTGATTGAATGTATGGCTTCCCTTGTGAAGAGATGGAGATGTATTTTCAAAATCCAAGTAAAACAACAATGAAAATAAAATAAAATACAATCTACCCTCGTAACTAAAAAGTGAGAACTGTGTTTGTATCTTGTAAATGCTAATTTATGAAAAATCTTACCTAACAGCTGTCCAGTTATTTTTTAGAAAATGAAAATAAAAGTGCGGCCTGTAAAATGATAAATAAAAGCCCTTAAATAACTTGATGTGTTTTCTTTCATTTGATATTTCTCAGTGCATGCAGTGATGCTCATTAGGTTGTGGCTTGGGTATAAAAGATCACATATTGAAATTGCTCAATGATTTTCAGTGTTGTAGTTTATTTTGTTAACACACCCTCCCTTCCGGTTCTTTTTAATGGTTTTAATGACGTATCTTGGTTAGTGGCAGAAATGAAACACAAGCTTATGGGATTTTTGGAGATAAATATGGTAGTTGCAATATAGAGCTTTCTTTTCTACAGTATGGCAAGCTGCTAATGAAACATTAATATTTTGCTCAAGGCTTAAAGCATAAACTAGACTATTGTTTCTTGCATGCATCAGCCTATTGGGAAATATTCAGATTAATTGTGCTTTGCTCTCCTTTTCTTCAGCATACCTACTGTAGTAATCAGGGACATTGCCCAATACGCTACGGAGATTTACAGGAAAGAAGCATCCGGGACCATTCAAAAGCTTGACTTGATCAAATTTGATGCTACAGAACTTGATGCCTTATTGAAACCGGGAAACTTGGTGGATGCATTCCTCTCCTTGGATTCATACGACTACCAGCAGAGTGCAGGCATACGACTGGTTGCCAAAAAATTGATTATCCATTCAGAATGATGAAGGGAGTGGACTGGCATGTAAATGGGAAATTGCTTTTTCAATGTACATAAGAATAGGATTGGAAATAACATGATACTAACGCAGATGATATTTGATTGAAACATTTGTAATTGTAAATATCATACTGTGTATTGGAAGTTTAAAGTGATAATGGATGGCCTTTATTTATCAATTTGATCTCAAAATGAATTTATATTTCATCATAAGACCATCTAATTCTGATTAGATCCAGACCATGTCAATGTTATTGCTTGCAACTTTTGTGATATTTAGTAGAATTGGTGCTTGCTTGGGGATCCCCATACGAAATAAACAGCGTAGGGCAAGTAACGAAACAAGAAACTCTAGACAAACAAATAAAACATGTGCCGAAGGCTGTCCTACTCAGATTCGATTTAGCCAAGAAGTAATCATGTAAAATTGTTGGAGGCTTTGTTCTACGGTCACTGACTTTTCCAATCCAATCAGTTAATTCCATTCCATTCTTATAATTTGATTCATTGTGGCAATCAATGATACTTTACGGCCGCTGTCAAAAAGAAAAATTTGTCGATTGCATGAAATTGACAAATTTTTTTATTTATAGAATCCGCCGTATATTAGATTGCCGTACACTTGAATCTTTCAAGAAGTCATAACAAATATGAATTTTTTTCTGCATTATTTTCTCAATTAATTTAGAAAACAATAAAAATATTAACAGATATTCATATTGAAAACACAAATTATTTTCTATCACTAAGAAAAATAATATTTTAGAAATTATTAACTAATGAAAATTTTTTTAATTAACAGTTGTAATAATAACATTCATCGAGAACGTAAAAAATATTTTTAATCTCAATTTGTTTGATATTTACCATAATTGCACAAATATTAATAAAGTTGCATAATTTTTCACTTATTATAGATAAAAATTTGTAAAATTATTTATAATTACGTAAATAAATAGTTATTTTGAGAGTTTGTTTCGGTGTGACTTGATTTCAAGTCCACCAACTAGAAGTAAAAGGGTCAAAATATAAATAATAATAATATTAATTCAATAACTTTTTTTTTAACACCCAGGAGCTTTTTGAATATCATTGAAAAATTAAGAGGCCATAGATAATTAGGTTAACAATTAGGGGGCAACAATATGTTCTCTAAAGAATAATGTAGGCACGTGGACCCTCAATTCAATGTGCCGAACGGGTTTGGAATCAAGTTTGGATAGTGTCTGAAGCTGAAAAATTGTGGTTATTAACCACCACCAAACGTTGCCTTAGAAACGACTCACTCCACTTCCGATACAAAATCCGGTCTGGTCTTTTCTCACCGTCTTCCACAATAAATAGTCCTTGTTAAGAGCACAGTCTACTGATAGTAAATTTCTATGAAATAAAAATAAAAAATAGAATGTTGAAGAGGCACATACAAAAGTTGTGGGCTCTTGGCTTTCGTCTTTTGGAAGGAAGTGCTTCTCTCAAGCTCAACGGTTGCCGTACATTTTGATAAAATCCAGACGACATTTTTGGGATAAAAAAATGAAAATGAAATTATGATTCTCTGGCCCAACTCGTCCTCGTCACTTCATTTGTCCAACAAGAGGAGTTCCTTTGTGGTTAATATAAAAATGAAATTATGACGATGATAACAATCATGACACTTGTGCATTGTCATTACCACGACTAAAATTGATGAATCAACCGCTCAATTTTTTCTTATTGGACCCGTATGAAAATCCCACTACAAAAGAAAAACAGACGTAAAAAATTGAACCCATTATCATAAGTCATACACGATAAATAACCCCACTGTTACAAGCAAAGTTGGTTTCTGGGTTTGGATTTTGATCCAATTCTGTAGGTAGGTCTAAATTGAGGGCAAGGTTGGATAAGTATTGAGAGAATGGGTTTATTCCAAGTTGGGTTGGAGGGTGTGGGATGGTCTGTCATAACAATAGTATTGGGTGGTGTGGTTTATATAGCAGAGGTTGAAGATTGGTTTACTATTTCCCTCTTTTTTTATTGATGCTGCGATCTGTTCCTGTTTAAGGATCTGTTTATATTTCATAAACAGATCATTGCTTCTCATGAAAGCTTTGTAGGTGGCATAGGTTGTAGGCAAAGGTTGAGTGCATTTGGGTGGGTAGTCTTGTATAAATTGGATTTCCAAATGATCAAAAATCATATGGAGAAGAATATTAAGCATATTGAGCCGTGTTTTGCTGTAATGAGGCTAATTAGGCTTTGAGATAATTCATTTCTCTCTGATGGTGGTTAAAAGAAATAGACATATGAATGTGCTGCATAATAGTACGGTGGGGTTGGGTAATGTGCTATTGTACTACTTTAATTGGTCTTTGGAACAGCCTTTGCTCAACATAGCTGAGCCTCAATCCATGAGATAATTGCATCTATTTTCTAAATACAGACATTTTAGACTGTAGAGTTTTCTGCTTGCCAATTTTGTGCTGCTTATGCTTTTGACAGTAAGGTTATTTCTCCTATATAACTTCTAACAGTTTGTTTAATTTTCCATGTTTGGTTTTCTTTTATAGTGTGTTTTCATACGGGTCCAATGAGGGAAAATTGGACGGTTGATTCATCAATATTGGCTGTGGTAATGACAATGCAGAAGTGTCATGATTATCATCATCATAATTGTCATCATCATCATCCCATCCTGAAGGCAGTGGTGTGGTTGTGGTAATTTCTGGAGCAGTATATCGAATGATATACTGGTACGTACCACAATCTTCTCCTAATGTATCAAATCCTGACACCTTGTTTTTGTATGCTTAGTAAAAAGCATCTGAAGTGAGAATCATTTTAAGGCTTTTGTATGGTTGGAATCAAGAGGATGACCTTTTTAACTTTCTGTCTTCTATACATGCTGGGTAAAGACAATTTGGAAGGACAATGTCACGTGGCGTGGTGCTCCTTATGGGGCTGGCGTCTGAGGTGAAAGCATATATCTCTGTGATATTTATAGGTAGAGCGAATTGAGTTGGAAAGGCCACATCTGAGGGTCTAGCAGTTTCAAACTGAATTTTACTTTTTCCTTGTTTGTTCTTGTAAAGGATGATCTGTGTCATAAGAACAGTATTTCTCTTTTTTATGTTGATGCTGTGATCCATTCCTTTTCAAGGTTCTGTTTGTGTTTCATAAACAGATCACTACTTCCCATCAAAGCTTTGTAGGTCGTATGGGCTGTAGATAGAGGTTGAGTGAATTTGGGTAGTTCTGTATAAACAAGATTTCCAGATGATCCAAAATCATAGAGAGAAGAAAATGATGCATATTGAGCCATATTTTACTGCAGCAAGGCTAATTGGGCTTTAAGATGGTTCATTCTCTCTGATAGCGGTCAAAAGAAATGGACATCTGAATGTGTTGCATAATAGTGTGGTGGAGTTGGGCAATGTGCTGTTGTACTGCTTCAATTAAGCTTTGGAACTGCCTTTGCTATTAAGACAGCTCAGCTTCAACTTGTGAGGTAGTTGCATTTATTTTCTGAAGATAAGCATTTTGGACTGTAGAATTTCATAGGAATAGTATTAGGTTGTGTAGTTTGCACAGCAGAGGTTAAAGATTGGGCTATAATTTCCCTTTTTCCTATTGATGCTGCAATCCGTTCTTGTTCAAGGATCTATTTGTGTTTCATAAACAGATCACTACTCCCATCAAAGCTTTGTAGGCAGCATGGGCAGTAAGGAAAGGTTGAGTGGATTTGGGTAGTCCTGTATAAACACAATTTCAAGATGATTCAAAATCATATGTAGAAGAAGATGAAGCATATTGAGCCATGTTCTGCTGCAGTGAGGCTAATTGGGCTTTGAGATGGTTCATTTCTCTCTTGTGGTTGTCAAAAGAAATGTACATCTGAATGTGTTGCATAATAATGTGGTGGAGTTGGTCAATGTGCTATTGTACTGCTTCAATTAAGCTTTGAAACTGCCTTTGCTATTGAGACAATTAAGCTTCAATCTGTGTAGTAGTTGCATCTATTTTCTGAATATAGGCATTCTGGACTATAAAGTTTTCTGCTTGCCAATTTTGATATGCCTCAAAGATCTTCAAATGATGAATCAAGATCTTATGGGTATATTTTCTTTTGGTGTTTTGTGGATGGAAAGAGATGTTGGGATATAGTATAGTTGTTGAGTAGAATGAAATTCCTAATTCGAGTAAGTTTTTTGGTTCTTTAGAGGTGTTTTAAGGGAGGTAAAGGGTTATGTATGAATTTGAAGTGGGAATGTGATAGGGATAGTTTAGGAAAAGGAAATAGAGTTTCAATCAATATCAAGTATCAAAATAAAGAAATTAAAAACTAGTTAATCAAGTTTGATAAAATCAAATCGCCACTAACAAGATAACTAGGTTGATTTAATACAGTCTAAGATAAAAAAGAAGGAAAAGTGATAAGAATCGATAGATAATTCATCACTAAACAAGTAATTTGTTTAGATAAAAAATTTGGGTGCAACTCAGCAAAATTTTGCTCATTCATAAATTCTGAATCCATTACAATAACATGTCTTCTATTATAAAACCAGCAAGCTGGCTGTAGAAGATTTGTACATTTATGACTACTTGAAAAACTAAGACTAACTAATTAAAATCCAACTACTAAAACAATAATTAATATATCATTTAAGCAAGCATTTAAGTTATTAGCCACCATATTTATTGAAGTTCATTGACCACAAATCATCATCCTCATTAGCTAAAATTGAACTTAATTCAGCAAATCAATTTCCCTCTTTGCAAGTGAGTAAAGTAACAAGTTTGATTTTTGCCCTAGTAATTGGTCCCATGAATGACTCTTCTTGGATTGCAGCAACTTTATTTCCATGATGGAGCGCATCAAATTTAGTGCTGCCTCTACTTGTGCCAGTAGGGTCATTTCTCTTGTATGACTTCTAATAGTGGGTTTAATTTTTCACGTTCGGTCTTCTTACGGGCCCAATGAGGGAAAATTGGGCGGTTGATTCATCAGTTTGGTTATGGGCAAAAGTGTCTTGATTATGATCATCATCATCCCATCCTGAAGACAGTGGTGTGGTTGTAGTAATTTCTTGAGCAGTATATCAAACGATATATTGGTACCTGCCGCAATCTTCTCCTAGTGTATTAAATCCTGGGACCTTGTTTTTGTATGCTTCGTAAAAACATTTGAAGTGTGAGGCTTTTCAAGGCTTTTGTAATGTTGGAATCAAGAGGATGGCCTTCTTGGCTTTCTGTCTTCTATACATGCTGGGCAGAGACAATTTGGAATGATAGTGTCATGTGGCGTGGTGCTCCATATAGGGCTGTTGTCTGAAATGAAAGCGTATATCTTTGTGATATTTGTAGATTGAGCATATTGAGTTGGAAAGGTTGTATATGAGGGTCTAGTAGTTTCAAATTGGATTTTACTTTTCCTGCTGCTTGTTCTTGTAAAGAATGGTTCTATTGAGTTTAGTTTGATGGGTGCTACTATTAGGGCATTGTGGTACTGTTTATAATTCGTGATCCAAGTTGTTGGAAGCAACAATTTTGAAATATATGTGCAGCTTGGGACTTGTCCTGATTCTACATTAATGAAGATAGAATCAACGATCTGGTTTGGAAGTGTCATATCCGTTGTGTGGCTCTGAACTTGATAGATTAGCTAGTAGCGAAGTGTTGACATGAAGGTGGAGATGTTAGGAATTGCTCCAGCTATCTGTACCTGTAATTTAAGGAAAGAGGATAGTTATGGGTTATGTATGAACATGTTAAAGTTTGGAAACATAATGACCATGCTTATAGAATGAGTAAGTGTAAATACAGGGGTTTTATAAACAAGGTACAGGTTGAGAAAAGGAAGTTTGTTTACTGGAAGAGATTCTAATTTGTCAAAATACTCAATCTCATATAAGCATGAGTTGTTTGGAGATCAGAAGGTTTTGAGGGAGTACTGAGATTCTTAGAAGAGTAAGAAAAACTAAAATGTCATGAATTTTGTTTGGAAAACATTATGGAGAAAGACGTACTTATATCATTGTCCATTCAGCCAAGACTATTTCAGCTTTTCTGCTATGGAGGAATAGCCGGGGGGTGAGGATCGGTTTCTCGTGGGGCAAGGTATTCTACCCTAACTGCCTTTACACATATGCCTTACACAGGCTGATTCTTATGCCCAGAGAGAAGAATCCTTAAGGTTGTGGGCAACCAAAAAATAACCTCAGGTGAGAATGATCAACAATTTGGCTATGATTCTACTTAAGAAACTAAGAGACGAAAGGAAGAGAGGGAGTTTTAGCAAACCATTCACACGATTTTTATTGAAAGAAAAAGGTAGAGGGTTTAAAATAGACATGAAAATAAACAGAGCAATGGTGTAAGTGTCATTGCTTACATCTCATACTAATAATATAAGACTTTAATTATTACATGCTCATCACTTTCGTTGCCATTTGCCACTATCTCCTAATAGGCTTTAAATTTTTGTTGGTCCAGCTTAATTTTAAGTTTTTCGAGGCTTTTGTACTATATGGCTGGGTCCTAGGAATCCATAAAAATATCGGGTGTCTTTCCTTCTGAGTTGGTAGATTGTATAGGAAAATGTCATAATCTTGGGCTGATAGAAAGCATTGGAGCCTAGTGGTAGCCATGAAAAACACTGGGCCTTTTGAAGATTAGGATTATGTGTTTTTGGGCCTGTTAGGCTCGTATGGTTTTTCGGGTTTGGGCAATTGCCTGGAATTATTGGTGCCATTTGTTAACAAAATATAACCAACTGAAGAATGTAACAAAACAAGCTTCTATGATATCTAAAATGGGCTGAAAATAGAAGGTTGTTTTTTGTTAAAGTTAGGCCTGAAACTAATTTATCATGTCAGAAATGTGGAATTCAATTCTAATATGGAACTTATAGATTAGGAACCATGGTAACCATAGGAAATTATTTGTTGAGAAATCTTTTTTGATGTCTTTTTCTTGGAAGATATGCGTGAAGGGATACTGTAGATGGACCTCTTCAATGTTTCCTAAGATTCGTGGGCTTTGGGTTCTAATAGTGTTGAAAAGGTAGTGTCTCTATTTATTGTTAAGGCCATTGGTTTGGTTGAAAAGGTCATTTGTAATGAGTTGGGTCACTTCAAGAGGTCTGAGATCATGTGGATCATTAGTTATCTTAAGGGATGCAGGAAGTGAATTGAGGAGCTTAGATCATTTGGAGAAGTGATGTTTGTTGGAACAACATGTCAGCTAAGGTATTTTGATGTCTTTTTATATGAGTGATTGAGAAAGCATACTGTGAGAACTAAGAGGACCCTTAAGTAGTTGGCCATTTGGTATTAGAACCAATGTCTTCAAAAGCTTAGTATGCTTTATAGTTGCAGCCTCGGCTGATCTTTCATAACAAAAAAGCTGAAATAGACTTGCTTGAATGAACAGTGACATAACTACGTCATTCTACAAAAGAAAACTATTAGATAAAAGAAAGTCTTTCTCCATAATGTTTTCCAAACAAAATTCATGACATTTTAGTTTTCCTTCCTCTTCTAGGTCTCTTAGTACTCCCTCAAAACCCTCTAATCTCCAAACCACTCATGCATATATGAGATTGAGCATTTTGATAGATTAGAATCTCTTCCAGTATACAAACTTCCTTTTCTCAGCCCATATCGTGTCTATAAAACCCCTCTGTCTTCACTTAACCATTCTACAAAAACTCTTATGCAACCACTTTCTTCTAAAATAAAAGAATATGCTCACTAACTACTCAATGCTCACTAACTACTCAAGTGGTCCTCTTGGTTCTCATACTATACTTTTTTAGTCGCTCATATAAAAGGACACTAGAATACCTTAGTAACATGTTGTCCCAACATCAACAAACATCACTTCCCCATCAAATGATCCAAGCTCCTCAATTCATTTACCACATCCCTTGGATAATTGATAAACCACATGATCTCAAACCTCCTAAAGTAACTTATCTCATCACAAATGATCTTCTCAAGCAAACCAACAGCCTTGACAATAAATGGAGACACTACCTTTTCAAAACCATTAAAACCCAAGGCCCACAACTCTTAAGAAATATTGAAGAAGCCCATCTACAATATCCCTTCATGCGTATGTTCCAAGCGAAGGACACCAAAGGGATTTCTCAACAAATAATTCCTTATGGTTACTATGGTTCCTAATCCATAAGTTTCATATTGGAATTGAATTCCATAATTTTGACATGATCAATTAGTTTCAGACCCAACTTCGACAAAGAATGACCTCCTGTTTTTAGCTCAGTTTAGACAACCTAAAAGCCCATTTTATTACATTTCTCAGTTGGTTCTATTCTATTAATGAATTCCACCAATCATTCCAGACAATTGCCTACACCCGAAAAAACATACGAGTCTAGCAGACCCAAAAACACATAATCCTAATCTTCAAAACCTCCAGTGTCCTCATGGCCACAAGTAGGCTCTAATACTTCCTATTAGTCTAAGAGTATGATGTTTTCCCGTATAGTCTGCTAGCTTAGAAGGAAAGACACCCGACTGAATATCATGAATTTTAAAGAAGGCTGGCAGAACTAAATCAAACCTTTTCCCCTTAGCTTTGGCCTCCATTATCACAAAAAGCTCCTTGGGTGTCCTTTTCAATCCCCACAAACAACAAGTGGCACGTGCAAAAAGGATTTCTATAACAAACCACTCAATATAGAGAGATTTCAGATGTCTCTCTTTCACTTACACCATCATCACACATGCCATAAAATGCACTCGACATTTTCATGGATGTCACGGACCTAACCATGTGGTACAAAAGCCTTGAAGACCTTGAAGCTGAATTGGACCAACAAAAATTTAAAGCCTATTGGGAGACAGTGGCACATGGTAACCAAAGTAATAATTAAAGTCTTATATTATTAGTGTGTGATGTAAGCAATGATGTTTACACCATTTCTCTATTTATTTTCTAGTGTATTTCAAACCCTCTAGTTGTAAGCAAAAGGGGATTCTTTCCTCCTTTTTCCTTTCAATAAAAATCATGTGAGTGGCTTGCTAAAACTCCCTCTCTTTCTTTTGTTTCTTAGTTTCTTCAGTAGAATCTTAGCCAAATCGTTGTTCATTCTCACCTTAGGTGTTTTTCTAGCCACCCACAACCTTGAGGATTCTTCTCTCTAGGCCTAAGAGTCAGCTTGTGTAAGGTCTATATGAAAAGGTGATTAGAATAGAAATCCTAGAAAACTTTAAAAATATGATAATAGCCAATGATAGTGAAATACCTATTAAGGGATTAGGAGATATTAAAGTTTTATCCAAGAAAAAAAATGGCCTTTATATGCCAAAATTTGCATCAAATTTGTTGTCAGTTAATAAAATAACAAAAGACTTAAATTGTTATGTCATCTTTGAACCCAATAAGTTGATATTTCAGGACATATTAACTGGTAGGAAGAATTGTGAGGGAAGCCTACATGACAACCTATATCTTTTGGATAGCACCAATTAAGCCCTTAGAGTTGAGAAAGACCGTGGACTTCAGAAACTTTAGCATGCAAAATTAGGCCATCCTCATAGTAACATTCTATGTAAAATGATTCCGAAAATGAAGTTTAGTGATTATAAATATGTAGGACTTGTAATCTTGAAAAACAGACTAAATTTCCTTTTATACATTCAAAAACTTGTTATAATAAAATGTTTGATCTTATTCACTTTGATCTATGGACTTTTCCTTTAGAATCTCATAATGGCTTTAGATATTTTGTCACATTCATTAATCATAAGTCAAGATACACTCGGATATACTTGATTAAAAACAAATCAGAGACTTTGTCATGTTTTAAAGAGTTTGTTTCCTTAATTGAAAATCAATTTGGCAAAAGATTAAGATTCTTAGGAGTGACAATGGTGGAAAATATACTAGTAATGCCTTTGAGAATTACATGAGCACTTTAGGGATAGTTCATCAAACAACTTGCCATTACACACCTGAACAAAATGGTGTGGCCAAGTGAAAAAATCGGCACATCTTAGATGTAGGAAGGTCATTGATGTTTTATCACAATGTACTTAAAAGATATTGGATTGAAGCCATTCTCAGAGCCATACATTTGATAAACTGAATGCCTTCGAAGTTTGAATTATTGCATAACAGGCAACCAAACTTATTTTATCTCAAGGTATTTGGCTTTACTTGTTATGTTCATATCCCTAATCATGCTAGAGATAAATTGAGTCATAGGAGTGTAAAGTGCATATTTTTAGGCTATTACATTGTTGACAAAGGTTATAAATGTTTAGATCCTTTTAATGGAAGTAGATGCTAACACCTCACTTAAACTCACTACAATTCTACTAAACAACCACAACTACCCCATATGGGTCAAGGCTGCAACAAACGCTTTGTGTGGTAAAGGTAGATACGGGTTTGTCACAGGAAGGGTTAAGAGACTGTTGCATGATGATGGATTTGAACAATGGTTCCAAATAGACAAAATGGTTTTAACTTGGATCCTTAACTCAATAGAACCAAGCTTGATTGGTATCTTCTCTAATGCCGAGACTTCGAAAGAGTTGTGGGATTCTATCAAGAGAATCTATGGTCAACAAAAGAATCTCATGAGAGTGTATGAGCTTAAATCTTTCTTGAATAAGCTTAATCAAGGTGAGATGAGCTTAGTTGAAAGCACCTCGGAAAATTCGTAGAGGCATGGGATGAGCTTCACTCCTATAGGCCAGAAACTAATGACATTGCCATTATTCTTGCACGTGCTAATGAGGATAAGGTATTTACTTATCTTGCTAGCTTAAACTTCAAGTTTAATGACATTCAGAACCAAATACTGAGAAGCAATGAAATACCTCCCTTTGAAGAGGTTTGTTACATGATCAATAAGGAAGAAACAACCCATCGTGTCCTGGACGTAAATGGCCATGACCACAAGGTGGAGACAAATGCTTTTTTGGCTCAAGAGAAGCTTAAAACTAAAGCCTTAGTGACCAAGTCAAAGGGAAACAGCAACAACCAAAATTGAGCTAAGTGTGACCATTGTCACAAGAATGGTCACTCTAAAGATCGATGTTGGCATCTTCACCCAGAACTCATGCCTTCACGGTTCAAGAAGGGTAAAGTCTCAAATCAAAGTATCCACGGTGTTCCAAGTGCCCATTCAGCTCCCATCACTGAGACTTCAAGTGTTCACTCCTTTAGCCTAGATGATATTGCCAAGGTGATACAGAACCAACTCCAAATCAATGTGGAAGCACTTGGAACCCAACACTATGCTCATAAAGGCAAATGAGAGGACGGTACTCTTCTTGACTCTCACTTTAACTCTCATCAATGATCATGAACCATGGATTATAGACTCAGGTGCTAGTGATCATATGTTTAGAAACATAAATAAAGCATCTAAACTATATCCTTTATGGAAAATACAAAGTGTTAAAGTTGCTAATGGAAAGCATGTTCCCATTAAGTATTCAGCGGATTTAGATTTATTGTCAAAACATACTAAAGGGTTCTATATTCCTAATTTTGATTCTAATCTATTATCGGTTAGTAAACTCACTAAAGACTTAAATTGTATTGCTATATTTAGTTCTAATAAATTGATTTTTCAGGATATTATAATCGGGAAGAAGATTGGTGAAGGTTTCGCTGAAAATGGCCTCTACATACTAAATGACGCAAAACAAGCTTTTAGGGTCACTAAACAAATTAATTCACATGAGCTATGGCATGCACGGCTGGGACATCCTTCTAATCACATTTTGAATAGTCTAGTTCCTGATTTAAATGATTGTTACATTTCTAAGTGTGAAGCATGTATTTTAGGAAAACAAACTAGACCTCCTTTTGTACTGTCAGAACATGAATGTGATGATGTTTTTGATTTAATTCATTCTGATTTATGGACTGCTCCTGTGACATCTCATGATAACTATAGATACTTTGTTACATTTATTGATCACAAATTTAGATATACGTCGGGTATACCTTTTAAAATGCAAATCGGACACATTACCATACTTTAAACTTTAAATGCTTTATACTTTTTGTCACTAATCAATTTGGCAGAAAAATTAAAATGATTAGAACTGATAATGGTGGAGAATATGTCAATAATTCCTTTAAGGAATACTTGGTGAGTAAAGGGATTGTACATCAAACTACATGCCCATACACTCCAGAACAAAATGGAGTGGCAGAGAGGAAGAATAGACATATCTTGGAAGTTGAAAGATCAATGATGTTCTACCATAATGTTCCTAAGCATTTCTGAAGCAATGCCATCTTCACAGCTGTTCATTTGATAAATAGAACACCAACAAAGGTTCTAAAAGGCAAGACTCTGAATGAGGTAATGTTTAATCATAAACCAAATCTTTCATATCTTAAAATTTTTGGATGTATATGTTATGTTCACATTCCTTGTAGCAATAGGGACAAACTTAGCTATAAAAGTAAAAAATGCATATTCCTAGGTTATGCCACAACCCAAAAGGGTTATAGATGCTTTGACCCCAAGACAAATAGGTTGTTTGTATCTAGAAATGTAACATTTTTAGAACATGAACCCTACTTCGAAAAACATGAACTCAAAACCAATGGTAAGGGGGAGGATGTGGGTAATTCCACCCTCAGGTCCTGTTATTGACACTATTCACACAAAGGGACCCATTCTTGAACTTAGGAAGAATATGCATAATCAGCTAGAATTTCAAGAGGAATCATCTCAAAATGAGAATGATCCTTACCCTCTTAGACAAACAAATGATGAGAATGAACCTACTTTTGCCCAAGATGATTCATCCCATGATCAGATTGATCCAGATCACCTTAGAGATGACCAAATTAGTAGCCATGACACACCAAATCAATTTATGGGTAGTGATGGTCATGCTACACAGGAACTACCCACACTCAGAAGATCCACTCGGATCAAAAGACCTGCCTCTGAATGGATGAAAACTAGAGTGTTTCATCATGGAAACCATGTAACCAATCACCCTATTCAAAGCTACTATACTCATGATCACAGTAAAGATCAGTATAAAGCTTTTCTAAATGCCATCGATGATATTCAAGAGCCTTCCAATTACCAAGAGGCCCAAATTAGCCCAATTTGGAGAAGTGCAATGAATGAAGAGCTTAAGGCTCTAATTCGCAATCAAACTTGGGATATTGTTCGACTACCTAAAGGAAAGAAGGCCGTTGGCTGGAAATGGGTCTATAAGACTAAACTTAAGAGTGATGGAACTGTTGAAAAATATAAGGCTAGGTTAGTGGCCAAAGGCTTCACTCAAACTTATGGTATTGATTACACCAAGACTTTTGCCCCCGTAGCTAAAATGAATTCCATTAGAGTTCTTATGTCCTTAGTTGTTAATTATGATTGGCCATTGTACCAAATGGATGTAAGAAAATCCTTCTTACAAGGCGAAATTAGAAGAGGAAGTATACATGAGAATACTTGAAGGGTATGGGACTGACAGTGTGTTGTACCTAGCTGTTAGAAAAGTAAAATAAGCTTGTACCTAGCCATTATGATGTTGTATATAAATACCCTAGATGTGTAAATATTGAAGAAGGGGAAAAACAAGCTTCTTTATTCTTTCATCAATACTTTCTTTCACACTTCTTTGTTTCTTCATCAATATTTTTACAACTTCACAAGAGAAAAGTACTTGAGCAAAGTGATCAACATACCTTATGTGAAGAGTGAAGATCAACTTCCGAATATATTCACCAAACCATGTAGTCATCAACAACTTCTTAAGGTGAGTTCCAAGTTGAACTTTATTCAATTTGTACAAGTCCAACTTGAGGGGGAGTGTTGAAGATGAAGAGATTGAGGGTGAAGATGAAAAGCCCAAATAACTTTTTGATTGATCTATGGACACCCATATCAAGCCCAAAGCCCAATTCAAGCTAACTACTAAAGGACGAAATAACGGGTAGTTTTTGAAATTAAAAGATATGTTGTTATGTGTTGTACCTAGCTGTTAGAAAAGTAAAGTAATCTGTACCTAGTCATTATGATGTTTTATATATAAACTCAAGATGTGTAAATATTTGGTGATAGAATAAAAAAGCTATTCATTTTTCTCTCTTCATGTATTTTCTCTCTACTTGCATTTTTACTTTGTTGATGTTGAATCTTTGAAATTGTGAGCTAAACACATTTAGATTCTATTAATCAATAGAATGCCCTAATATCCACACACATCTGAATGGCTCCATTCTTTTGCAGCACCAATAAAGCAGGTACAGAACAAAGACTCATGGATTCCCTAACATATCCCTTATCAGTCAACTCAAAAACTTGCTTTTGCAATGCTTTAGTCTCTTTTAGATTGCTTCTATAGGCTGGTCAATTTTGCAGAGTTGCCCTTGGTATGAGATCTATTTGGTACTCAATTTCTCTGATTGGTGGTAAACCTTTCGGTATTTCTTCTGTAAATACATCAGCAAACTCCTTTAAAATTACTTTCACTTGAGTTGGTAGAGTAACTTCTCTACTTTGAGTTGCTTCTTTAACCACCAGAATAAAGACTGGCTCTTTATCAAACAAAGCTTGCTTTACTCTTCCTTTGTTGACAAACAAACTCTTCTTTTTCTTCTCAAACTTAATTTTATCCTTCTGAATTTGTTGTGGATTAAGAGGTGTTAACACAATCTTTCTACCATCCTTAACAAAGGAATATGTATTTTTATAACCATCATAAAAGGCTCTTCTATTACACTGCTAAGATCTTCCCAGTAAAAGATGACTTGCATCCATAGGGACTACATCACACAACACTTCATTTTTGTATTTACCAATTGAAAAAGGCACCAAAACTTGCTGAGTAACCTTCACATCACCATTGTCATTTAGCCACTACAATCTATAAGGTTGGGGATGTTTTAGAGTAGCTAAATTTAATTTTTCAACCAAAGTAGTGGAAGCCACATTTGTACACACTACCTCCATCAATTATAACTCCACACACCTTATTATGAATTGCACACCTTGTATGAAAGATATTCTCATGTTGCTCATCTTCTTTTTTTGCTTGTGTAGTCATGGTGCGGCGAACTACAAGCATTTCTCCAATTTTTAGCATGTTCTACCTTTTCTTCTATAGCCTCCTCTTAACTCTCCAATTCTCCTTATGAGTCCTTAAGCACCATTACCCTCCTATTTGGACATTCAGAAGCAATATGCCCATGTCCAAGGCATTTAAAGCATTTGATGTCTCAGCTCTATTTTTGGTAGAATTGTTTATGCCACTCTTTTTTCCTTTATCAATAGTTACTGTTGACTTATTAGGTCTACTTTTCTCTACTGACTTTGTCATCTTCTTTGAAATGGAAGTCGAATAAGTAGATGATGAATTGATATTTTTGGTAAAACCTGATCTGTACACTCCCCTCATTAGTTGTCTCTCCACCTTGACAGCAAGTTTAATCACATCTTGCAAAAAAACATATGGTTGCAATTCTGCCCTACTTGAAATTTTAAACTTTAGCCCACCAAGGAACCTTGCAATCTTTAGTTCTTCTAGTTCTTGCAAATTACATCTCATCATAAGCATCTCATACTCTTTGACATAGTCTTCCACACACATGCCCCTTTGCCTTAAACTTTGAAGCTTAAAGTACAATTCTTATTTGTGAAAATCCGACAAATATCTTCTCTCTATTAATCTCTTCATGACTCTCCAACTTGTCACCTCATCTAAACCTTCCCTTTCTTCGCCTGACTTTCTCGTTTTCCCACCATAAATTATCATAATAGTAAATTCAAGGCCTGCCAACTTGCACTTCCTTGGTTTAGAATAATCATAGTACTCAAATACCTTCTCTACTTTTTGCACCCATTCTAATGCACGTTGGGTGAACTTGTTCCTTGAAATGCCAGAATCTTCAACTTAACATCAATTCTATTATCCTTGATATTTCTTCTCTACCACTGTCTCTCCTCAGCTTCATCATCTATTCCCAGCTCATCAAGCTCATTTTCTTCATAATAATCAGGGCTTCTAGTTGCCTAAACAAAGAATTTGTATGCAACTTAGCAAAATTCTCCGCATTCATAGACTCTGAATCCATTACAATTGTTAACTTTGATGAGAGAATGAGAGAACTTTCACCAAAGAGAGAAAGATTAAGAAGATGAGGGAATTGTTTTCTACTTCTTATTCAATGTCTAAATATTTAGACATCTTGTATTTATATACACACTATCCTAACGACTAGGTACAAACTCACTTTACTTTTCTAACAGCTAGGTACAAACTCACTTTACTTTTCTAACAGCTAGGTACAACATATAAAAGCACATCTTTCAACTTTAAAAAACTAGCCATTATTTTATCCTTTACTATCCGTTAATCGCATTTTCTATCGATTTTGACTGAACTGGATATATTTAAATACAGAACCCTTTTGAGGAAATTGGAGATGTTTTTAGGCATCTCAATGAATTTTTACATAAATATGGTGATGTTTTAATAGGCAATACTTCAATTTGGTGTCAATTGGATATGTTTAAAAGCAATTTCAGGCATTTTTCATGAATTTTCAAAGAAAATAGAGATATTTTGATGCATTTTTAGAGATAATGTTTTACATTTAAATGCATGGTAAAACATCACCCTCACCCAAAATGGAGATGTTTTGAGGCACTTTACGATATTTTTGTGCAAAATGATGTTGTTCAAAAGCATTTTGCCAACTTTTTTGCAGAAATGGTGATAACTTGAAGCCCATTACAGCATTTCACAAAAGTAAAGCATTTTGATGTGTTTGTGCAAAAAGTACTGTTTATTGTAAACGTTGTCTATCGATTTCAATGGAATTAGATATATTCAAATACAATCACATACATTTTTATATTAATATGGTGATCTTTTAACATGCATTACTTCAATTTGGTGTAAATCAGATATGTTTAAAAGAATTGTCCAGCATTTTCCATGAATTTTTAAAGAAATAGAGATATTTTGATGCATTTTTGGAGAGAATGGTTGCGTTTAAATGCGTAACACAACATCAACCTCACCCAAAATGAAGATGTTTTGAGTACATTATGATTTTTTTTAGCAAAATGATGTAGTCCTAATGCATTTTGGCTACCGTGCGTAGAAATGGTGGTATTTTGAAGGCCATTACAAGATTTCATAAAAGAAAACAGAGTTGTTTTCAAACGATTCTTAACATTTTAATGCATTTTTGAAGAAAACATCGATGTTTGTAAGTGTTTTGATTTGTTTGTCAGGAAAATAGTGTTTTTTTTAAAAGCATTTTCTATCGATTTCGACTGAACTGGATATATTTAAATACAGAACAATTTCGAGGAACTTGGAGATGTTTCTAGGCATCTCAATGCATTTGTGCATAAATATGGTGATATTTTAATGCGCATTACTTCAATTTGTTGTAAATTGGATAATCTTAAAAGTAATTTCCTGCATTTCTTTCATGAATTCTTAGAGAAAATAGAGATATTTTTATGCATCTTTGGAGAGAATTGTTGGCTTTAAATGCGTGTTACAACATCACCCTCATCCAAAATGGAGAAGTTTAATGTATTTTGCGATATTTTTGCACAAAATGATGTTACTCAAGAGCATTTTTCAACCATTTGTGGAAATGGTGATATTTTGAAGCACATGACTTCATTTAACAAGAAGAAAACAAAGTTGTTTAATGTTATTCTGAATAATTTAAGCCGTTTTGAAGAAATCAAAGATGTTTTTAAGCATTTTTATGTGTTTGCGGAGAATGTAGTGTCTTTTTATAAATACATTGTCTATTGATTTAAATGGAATTGGATATATTGAAATACAATTACCAACATTTTTGCACCATTTCGAGGAAATTGGAGATGTTTTGAGTTATTGCAATGCCTTTTTTTTATACAATATGGTGGTCTTTTAATGCACACTACTTCAATGTGGTACAAATCGAAAATGGTTAATGGCAATTTCCACCATTTTCCATGAAATTTTTTAGAACATAGAGATATTTTGATGCATTTTTGGATAGAATGGCAATGTTTAAATGCTTGTTACACCATTAAGCTCACCAAAAATGGAGATTTTTTAAGGCACTTTAAAATTTTTTGCAAAAACCGAAGTTGTCATGCATTTTGCTGACTGTTTGTGGAAATGGTGTTATATTAAAGTGCATTACAGCATTTCATGAAAAGAAAATGAAACTTTTTAATGTCATTATTAACATTTTTATGCCTTTTGACGAAAACATAGATGTTTAAAGTATTTTCATGTGTTTGTGGAGAAAGCGGTGTTTTTTCTTAAACGCAGTTCCTATCGATTTCGATGAAATTAGATATATTCAAATACAATTTCCAACATTTTTACACCCTTTCGAGGAAATTGGAGAAGTTTTTGTTGAAATAAAGCCGATTCATCAATCTCTAAATTCATGCCAACATCGTGATCATATTGCATTGGAGATGAAAAGCCCAAATAACTCTTTGGCTGGTCTATAGGTACCCACATCAAGCCCAAAAATCAGCAAGTTTTTTGAAATTGAAGCATGTGCTATTATATGTTGTACCTAATTGTTAGAAAAGTAAAATGAGTTTGTACCTAACCGTTAGGATAATATGTATATAAACATAAGAAGTGTAAATATTTAGACATTGAATAAGAAGTAGAAAATAATTCTCTCATCTTTGTCTCTTTTTTTTTATGTAAAATATGGTGGTCATTCAACATGCATTACTTCAATTTGGTATAAATCGGATATGTTTAAAGGCAATTTTCGGCATTTTTCATGAATTTTGATGCATGTTTGGCGAGAATGGTTGCAAGTAAATGCGTGTTACAAGATCAACCTGGCAAACAATGTTGTTCTAACACATTTTACCAACCGTGCTAAGAAATGGTGATATTTTGAAGCATATTAATGCATTTCAGGAAAAGAAAACAAAGTTGTTTTGCCACGATTCATAACTTTTTATGCACTTTTGAAGAAAACATATATGTTTTAAAAGCATTTTGATATGTTTGTGGAGAAATTGGTGTTTTTCTTAAACGCATTTTCTACAGATTTTGATGAAACAGAATATATACAAATACAATTTCCAACATTTTTGCACCCTTTCAAGCATATTGGAGATGTTTTAAGGTATCTCAATGCATTTTTATGTAAATATGGTGATCTTTTAATGCGCATTACTTCAATTCAGTCTAAATAAGATATGCTTAAATGTAATTTATGGTATTTTCCATGAATTTTTAAAGAAAATAGAGATTTTTGGAGAGAGGTTACGTTTAAATGTGTGTTACAACATCATCTTCACCCAAAATGGAGATGTTTGGAGGCACTTTACGATATTTTTGCACAAAACAATCTAGTTCTACTGCATTTTGGCTACTGTACACAGAAATGGTGATATTTTGAAGCGCATTACAGCATTTCATAAAAAAAAACAGTGACATTTTAATGCATTTTTGAAGAAAACATAGATGTTTATAAGTATTTTGATGTGTTTGTGGAGAAAGTAGTGTCTTCTATAAACACATTGCCTGCCAATTTCAACCGAATTAGATATATTCAAATTCAATCACCAGCATTTTTGCACCCTTTTGAGGAAGTTGGAGATGTTTTGAGGTCCCTCAATGTATTTTTATATAAATATGGTGATCTTTTAACATGCATTACTTTAATTTGATGTACATTAGATGTGTTTAAAGGTAATTTCCAGCATTTCCATGAATTTTTGAACAAAATAGAGATATTTCAATGCAGTTTTGGAGACAAAGGTTGCGTTTAAATGCATATTACAACATCACCCTCACTTAAAATGGAGATGTTTCGCGGTACTCTATGATATTTTTGCACAACGTGATGTTGTTCAAAAGCATTTTGAAACCATTCGCGGAAATGGTGATTTTTTGTAGTGTGTCACGCATTTCATAAAAAGAAAACTAAGTTATTTTAATGCTATTCTAAACAATTTAGTGCGTTTTTGAAGAAATCATGTTGAAATAAAGCCAATTGCGCTGATTGATCAATCTCCAGATTCATGACTGCGAAAAAAAGTTAAAGAAACAAAGAAGTGTGAAAGAAAGTATTGATGAAGAATAAATAAGCTTGTTTTTCTTGTTTATAAGGATGAGTTTATATACATGAGTTTGTAACAGCTAGTTTTTGAAAAATTTATGGTATTTACTGTTCATAACGGTCACTGTGTGTACGAATACTGTTCCTAACGGCTAATTTGTTTGTGTTATCTATCTAGTTTCTGAAAAAATATTGATAAAGAAACAAAGAAGTGTGAAAGAAAGTATTGATGAAAGAATAAAGAAGCTTATTTTTCCACTTCATCAATATTTACACATCTAGGGTATTTATATATAACATCTTAATGGCTAGGTACAAGCTTATTTTACTTTTCTAATAGCTAGGTGCAATACACAACAGTATATTTTTCAATTTCAAGAACTAGGCGTTATTTCGTCCATTAGTGATTAGCTTACTAGGCGTTATTTCGTCCTTTAGTGGTTAGCTTGATATGGGCTTTGGGCTTGATATGGGTGTCCATAGGCCAATCAAAGAGTTATTTGGGCCTTTTATCTTCACTCTCAATTTCTTCATTTTCAACACTCCCCCTCAAGTTGGGCTTGAACAAATTGATCAAGTTCAACTTGCATACAAACTTTTTAAGTTGTTGAATACTCGAAGGTTTGGTGAATATGTCCACCAATTGATCTTCACTCTTGACATAAGGCATTAAGATTGTCTTGTTCAAATACTTTTCTCTTATAAAGTGACAATCTACTTCTATGTGCTTGGTCCTCTCATGAAACACTGGATTGTTTGCAATATGTATCACCGATTTGTTATCACAATGTAGCTTCATAGGTGTCTCGACGTTAAAACTCAAATCTTCAACCAATGCCTTCAACCATATCAATTCACTAGTGGTTGAAGCCATTGCTCTATATTCAGCTTCGGCACTTGATTTGGCCACTACGGTTTGCTTTTTGCTCTTCCAAGTCACTAAATTTCCCACCAACAAAAGTGCAATATCTAGTTGTAGATTTGCGATCTTCAATGTTTCCTGCCCAATCAGCATCCGTGTAGGCAAAAATTTGGTGATGTCCGTGTTTCTTCATGAGTATTCCTTGTCTTAGAGTTCCCTTGAGATATTTGAGTATTCGGTCCACCATTTCCATGTGATTGGTCATTGGACAAGTCATGAATTGGCTTACCTGATTCACAGCAAAAGAAATGTCAGGTCTAGTAATAATTAAATAGATTAACTTACCCACAATTCTTTGATATTGCTTGATGTCTTCAGTTGGTTTGCCCTCCTTCTTTTTCGCTTGTCCTTCAATTAGTGTTGATGCTATCTTCGCTCCAAGCTTACCTGTCTCTTTCAAAAGATCAAGTGTGTATTTCCTTTAGGATAGAAATAGTCCTTTATTTAGAATGGGTTATTTCGATACCAAGAAAATACCGTAAGTGTCCAAGGTCTTTAATATCAAAAGTAGATTTTAAATAACTTTTAGTGTTTTTTATTCCCAAGGTATCACTTCCTGTTATAATGATATCATCTACATATATTATCACAACAGTAATACCATTATTGGAGTGTTTTATGAATAAATAGTGATCAGCACTACTAACCTTAAAGTGTTGAGAAGTTAAAGCACCTAGCAACTTAGAGTACCAAGCCCTAAGAGATTGTTTTAAGCCATAAATGGCTTTTCTAAGCTTACACACATGCTATTTTTGTACTTTAATATTGTATCCTTGTGGGATATCCATGTAAACCTCTTCTTCTAATTCCCCCTGGAGAAAAGCATTTCGAACATCCATTTGATACATTTCCCATTCATAATTAGTGGCTAAGGATAAAATAACTCTAATAGTGTTCATTTTGGCTACTGGAGCAAATGTCTCAAAGTAATCTAAACCATAGGTTTGAGTGAATCCTTTAGCAACCAATCTAGCTTTATGTTTCTCAATGGAACCATCACTCTTCAACTTGATTTTGTACACCCATTTACACCCAACTGTTTTCTTACCTTGGGGAAGAGTAACAATTTCCCATGTCTTATTCTTAACTAAAGCTTCCAACTCCTCATCCATGGCATTTCTCCAAATAGGAATGTCCTTGGCCTCGTTGTAGCAAGATGGCTCTTTCAAACTATCTAATTTACTTTAAAACACTCTGTAACTCTCTTTAACATTATTTAAGGTATAATAATTTTCTATAGGATGTGCCGTGACTTTATTCCCATAAAAGAATACCCTATTTTTCTGCCATTCGGATGGAGGCTTCCTAATTCTTTAAGATCTTCTAAGAGCAAAATTTTGATCATGTGATGAAGAATTAGACTCTCTCACATTTTGACCCACCCATGAGGAACTTAACAGGATTTCATGCTCTAAAACTAATTGATCATTACGGGTGCTCATCACAAAGTGTTTCCTCACTTCAACATTCCATAATTATGTTTTGTTCTTCGTTTGATTCCAATGGTTCATGAATATCATCATTCTGTTGTGTTGAATCTTTATAGATAGAATCTTCTTCTTCGCTTTCATTCAAACTAACTCCATTATTGATTTGATCATTATTCCTTAAGAAACTCAACCGGTTACCTACAATAGATAAAGGAAGAGGATCCTCTTTGGTTTCTCCTTCATTTCTCACTTGACATGAATTTCTCATTTGTAAAAGGATCTAAACATTTATAACCTTTTTTATCAATGCAATACCTTAAAAATATGCACTTTACACTCCTATGACTCAATTTATCTCTAGCATGATTGGGGGTATGAACATAACAAGTACAACCAAATACCTTTAGATAAGATAAGTTTGGTTGCCTATTATGCAACAATTCAAAAGGAGATTTTCCATTCAATAACTTCGAAGGCATACGATTTATCAAATGTATGGCTGTGAGAATGGCTTCATTCCAATATCTTTTAGGGACATTGTGATGAAACATTAATGACCTTCCTACATCTAAGATGTGCCGATTTTTTCACTCGGGCCACATCATTTTGTTCAGGCGTGTAGGGGCAACTCGTTTGATGAACTGTCCCTAAAGTGCTCAAGTAATTCTTAAAGGCATGACTAGTATATTCTCCCCCATTGTCGCTCCTAAGAATCTTAATCCTTTTGCCAAGTTGATTTTCAATCAAGGAAACATACTCTTTAAAACATGACAAGGTCTCTGATTTGTTTTTAATCAAGTATATCCAAGTGTATCTGACTTGTGATCAATGAATGTGACAAAATATCTAAAGCCATTGTGAGATTCTAAAGGAGAAGTCCATAGATCAGAATGAACAAGATCAAACATTTCATTATAACAAGTTTCCGAATGTACAAAAGGAAGTTTAGTCTGTTTTCCAAGATTACAAGCCCTACATTGTTTAAAATCACTAAACTTCATTTTCGGAATCATTTTACATAGAATGTTACTAGGAGGATGGCCTAGTCTTGCATGCCAAAGTTTTTGAAGTCCACGATCTTCCTCAACTCTAAGGGCTTGATTGGTACTATCCAAAAAATATAGGCCGTCATGTAGGGTTCCCTCACCAATCTTCTTCTCGGTTGATATGTCCTGAAATCTCACGTTATTGGGTTCAAAGATGACACAACAATTTAAGTCTTTTGTTATTTTACTAACGGATAGCAGATTTGATGAAAAATTTGGCATATAAAGGCCACTTGTTTTCTTGGATAAAACTTTAATATCTCCTAATCCCTTAATGGGTATTTCACTACTATTGGCTATTGTCACATTTCTAAAGTTTCTTAGGGTTTCTATTCTAGATGCCATCTTTTTATTTCTAAAGATATGATTAGTGGCACCTGAATCAATAACCCAAGGGTCAAACTTAAAATGTGAGTTGGAAATCATACCTTGAGAGGAGCTTGGAAGATGGTTCTGAAGTAGTTTGGCCAAATCATCAAGGAGTTTTGAGTTCCCTTTTTCGGTCGCATTTTGAGCACCTTGTGGTGGTGCTTTTTCCTTGAAGTTGATTGGCCTTAGATGTGGATTAAGAACCCAACATTTTTCTTTAGTATGACCTAGCATCTTACAGTGGCCACACTTCCAACATTTGACTTTGAGGTTGTGCATCCGTCCACAGTTATCACACTTAGCCTTTACTTTTGCGCCTTGGACCATCCTGCCCTCTTCTTTGCTGTCCACCAAACTACCTCTCTCAACCTTGCTTGAATTCCCATTCAAAATCTTTTTTTGCAAGTACTCTTTATTAACCTTGTTTGCAACATCGTCATAATGAGGCAAAGGCTCAATTCTAAGAATGTGATTTCGAAGATCTTCGTAGTCAGAACCCAAACCCATCAAATATGATATCACAAGATCTTCATTGGCCCTTTTTTCCACCTCTTCAATATTGGCAGTATTCGGCCTTAACAATTGAAGTTCATCCCACGCCTCCTTAATTTTGGTGTTATATTCTATCGGATCGCCTCCACCAAGGTTGATATTGTTGATGAACTGCTTCAACTCGTATATTCTCATCAAGTTTCCTTGTTGACCAAATTGTCTCTTGATAGACTCCCAAAAGTACTTTAGAAGTTTTGGCCTTTGAGAATGCACCTACCAAAGATGGTTCCATGGAATTTAAAATCCACGTGTACACCAGGTTGTCATTATAGCACCAATCTTTATATTCCTCACTTGATGTGTCTGTGGGCTTTGTGATTCTTCCATTCACAAAACCCAACGCTCGTTTTCCACATAACACTCTTTCAGCTGGATTGATCCAAATTGAGTAATTTTTTTCCATTCAAGGGAAATGTGGTAAGTTTTAAGGTGGTGTTACCATCATTATCAACTCCCTTGAAGGAACTTCTGCTCTTGGTGTTGTATGACGAGCCCTCCTTTTCCATTCTTTAATTTAGCTATGAAGGGGAATGTCTTGATACACCAAGAACCAACAAAGCAACAAAAAGTAAAAGCTAGATTCAATATGAAACCTGTTCTGATACCATGAAAAAATATTGATGAAGAAACAAAGAAGTGTGAAAGAAAGTATTGATGAAAGAATAAAAAAGCTTGTTTTTCCACTTCATCAATATTTACACATCTAGGGTATTTATATACAACATCCTAATGGCTAGGTACAAGCTTATTTTACTTTTCTAACAGCTAGGTACAACACATAACAACATATTTTTCAATTTCAAGAACTAGCCGTTATTTCGTTCATTAGTGATTAGCTTACTAGTCGTTATTTTGTCTTTTAGTGGTTAGCTTGATATGGGCTTTGGGCTTGAAATGGGTGTCCATAGGCCAATCAAAGAGTTATTTGGGCCTTTTATCTTCACTCTTAATCTCTTCATTTTCAACAGTTTCTCTCATTGATTGTAATGGACCTTGTGCATTGTGAGAGTGATTTTGGGCCTTCTAAATTGCTTTGCAGAAATAGTGATGAGTCAACCAAATTCATATTAGTTTACATCACTATCAATTTCAACACTCCCTCATAAGTTGAGTTTGAATAAATTGATTAAGTTCAACTTGCAAGCGAACTTTTGGAGTTATTGAATGCTCAAAGGTTTGGTTAATATATCCGCCAATTGATCTTCACTCTTGACATAAAGCATTGAGATTGTCTTGTGCAAATACTTTTCTCTTATAAAGTAATGATCTACCTCTATGTGCTTGGTCCTCTCATGAAACACTGGATTGTTTGCAATATATATCACCGATTTGTCATCACAATGTAGTTTCATAGGTGCCTCCACATTAAAACCGAAATCTTCGACCAATATCTTCAACCATATGAATTCACTGGTGGTTGAAGCCATTGCTCTATATTCAGCTTCGACACTTGATTTGGCCACCACAATTTGCTTTTTGCTCTTCCAAGTTAGTAAATTTCCACCAACAAAAGTGCAATATCTGGTTGTAGATTTGCAATCTTCAATGCTTCTTGCCCAATCAGTGTACATGTAGGCAAAAATTTGGTGATGTTCATGTTTCTTCATAAGTATTCCTTGTTCTAGAGTTCCCTTGAGGTATTTAAGTATTCGGTTCACCATTATTATATGATTGGTCATGGGACAAGTCATGAATTGACTTCCCTGATTCATAGTGAAAGAAATGTCAGGTCTAGTAATAGTTAAATAGATTAACTTACTCATAATTTTTTGATTTTACTTGGTGTCTTGAATTGGTTTGCCCTCCTTGTTTTTGGCTTACCCTTCAATTGGTGTTGATGTCTGTCTCTTTCAAAAGATCGAGTGTGTATTTCTATTAGAATGAGTAATTTCTACACCTAAAAAATACTGTAAGTGCCTAAGGTCTTTAATATCAAAAGTAAACTTTAAAAAACTTTTAATGCTGTTTATTCCCAAAGTATTACTCCCAATTATAATGATATTGTTCACATAGATTATCACAATAGTAATACTATTATTGGGGTGTTTTATGAATAAGGAATAATCAGCACTACTAACCTTAAAGTGTTGTGAAGTAAAAACGCCTAGCAACTTAGAGTACCAAGCCCTAGTCTTTATACTTTAATGTTGTATCCTTTTGAATATGCATGTAACCCTCTTCTTCCAATTCCCCCTAAAGAAAAGCATTTTCAACGTAAACCTCTTCTTCCAATTCCCCCTGAAGAAAAGCATTTTGAACATCTATTTGATACATTTCCCATTCATAATTAGTGGTTAACGACAAAATAACTCTAACGGTGTTCATTTTTGCTTTTGGAACAAATGTGTCAATGTAATCTCAACGCAAACGCAAGTAAAGAAATTTATAGAGCCATTATCCTGGAAGTTGTCTTATATCCTGTATGCTTATTATGATTGTAATAAGGTTGGTAGTGGAATTAGTGGACCAGGTTTCATAGACCTCCGCATAAAGTCTATACCAGCCAGCTACTCTACAGGATATCCTGAAGGAGCAAAGATGGAGATACTTATAGATGTGTTCCCATTTTCTGAGCCCACACTATTGAGGACAAAAGCCCAATGGAGAAATTGGATAGAAGATTCTGACCCATCAGTAATGATGAACATCATCAATGTCAGAAATCTATTGCTGTCCTCTCAAGCAGCTAAGACTTGGACCCATGACTATCCCATGCACATGGAGGATAGTAAGATGAAGGTGTTTACCAGGTGCAGGAACTTTCACTTTATATACACCTCATTTGGGCCAAATTCATGAAGATCCAAGTATTGAAGACCATTTTCATTCCATCAGAGCCCATCTTGAGATAAAACATTTTGGGGATTTCCAAATCCTAACAGATATAGATGCTATCTCTTCTGATGATGACTTAATAGACTTGGATAATGATTAGCTCAGAAAAAGCAAAAGCCATCCGCCCTACAAAGCTGCCCTAAGAATATTATACTTTTTTGTAAAGTTGTTTACTTTATGTAACCTTAGTTACTTTTAGGTTTCTTTTAACTATGGTTCTATCTAGCCATTGGTTAAGTTACTTTTTGTTAATCATAGTTTCTTTTTGTAAACCATGGTAATATTTGACCATGGGTTAGTTTACTTTTTGTAACTAGAGTTTTCTTTTTAGAAAGTAACCATGGTTATCTTAACCATGAGTTATCTTTTAGGTTGTATATAAACCCTTGAATTGTTTAATGAAAGCACGAGCATTCAGAGCAAAAAACTTCTTTCTTAATCCTTCCCACTTCCAAAAAGATCAGCCTTTCAGAGTATAAAGGTAATTCTCTCTTAATCCCTCAACATATTCTGTTAAGATAGAGAGCCCCTCTCTTAACAGTCTTATTCCGAAATCCCCAACGCCGTGAAACTCCGGTGGTTGGTTCTTTAAATAACTCTGGTAAATTTAGAATTCTGTAGAAAATAATTGTGCATAGTAGTTGTTAGTAGTATGTTAGAGTAGTTAGTCATTCATCGGAAATAGTGCTAGGCTGCAGGATTCAGACGGGTGAAATGGATTAGAAAGAAAGAAAAGAAAAAGAGAGGTACACCCCTCTTCCCCTTCTTCTCTCTCCTTCCTCCAGAAAAGCTTCCAGTAACCCCCTAGGCGCTCTCCGGCGCTCTGGCGGTTGTTCTGTGGCTCTTCTGCTTCCCGTACCTCGCCCCCAATTTGGTATCAGAGCAAAACACAAACTTTTAAATCTGTTGTTTTGAATGCTTTTTGTTAAGTTAAAAACTGGAATGAATTTTCAGCCGATGTACTAGGCGGCCTTGACAAAGCTCAGTAGGAGAAGTAAGCCCTATGTACTAGTTGAGAGTTCTTAAAGGTTTAATGACTTGATAAAAAGAACTAAAAACAATAGTTTAGAATTAAAAAGATCTAAGTATAAGTATAGAGCCTTTATGATTAAGCAAATTTTCCTGAAAACGTGTATTAGGTTAAAAAACTCTTAAAGAGGTAAACTGAAGTACTAGGCAGAAGCTTGGAGGCTGATAAGACCTAACGAAAACTTGCGAAGTCTAGAAACCTGATATTATGACCAGTAAGGAAGAAGAGGTACTTCATAGGCTTGATTACTTAGATTTGGATACAGGAGGAAGATACCATAGGAAGAGGTCTGTAGATAATCTGAACATAGTTTGTTTTTCTTGTAAGAATTTTAGGCACAAGTTTCACTCGGATAATCCTCAGCTGAAAGCTATTTCTGATGAATCTAGGATTATTAAACACAAACAACCTTAGGAAAAAATCCATTAGAAAAATGAGTTTAGAAAAAGACCCTTTTTATTTGAAAAATTTAGAAATCACTGAAAATGAAATAGTAGGACCAGCAATAGGTTTTAGCAAAGATATGAATAAATTAGGATCTGTAGCAGGAATACCTTACAAAACCATAATTAGGCAGAATAACACGATAATATCTTTATTAATAGATATTAATAAAAAATTAGTTGCCTTAGATAATAATCTAGAAAATTTACCAAATAGAAATCAGGATACTTTATTTGTAAAAACCATAGAAAATATAAATGAAAAATTATCAAATATGACTTTAGGACCTAAACCCGTAGTAGGAGGATCTAAGGGTAAGATGTTAGTCTGGAAAAAGTGGGAATAGAATGTCACTTAGAAGAAGTAATACTACAACTAGTATAGATAGACAAGGTAATATCAGTAGAAATAATGAAACTAATAGAAATAGTACAAGTATAGAAAGACCTTATACGTTGATAGATAGAATATTAAGAAGACAGGATAGAGAAGGTAATAATAATTTAAGATTAGAAGAAGTAATAGACTTAGAAAGAAATTTAGATCTTTATAATCAGAATCAATTAAGATTATTAAGCCCCAGAATATTGTATAATGTAGGAATATTAGAATCTAGATCATCATTAATAAAAGTGTCTACTGAACAACAGATTAGCGTAGTAGATGGACAGACACAAATGATAGATATAGTAAATAAGGAGACAATTAGAAAATTAAAATTAGAAGGAAAAAGATTAGTACACTCTGGATTGATAGTAATAGGAGTAAAAGGATTAACTAGAATAGGCGTAGGAACAAAAGTGTTAATAGTATTATTAGATAATAGCTGGATAAAAAATATGAATAAAGCAGTATTAGGAACTATAGAAGTAGATATGAATAGTAATACAGGATTATTTTATTATTCTCCTAATATATTAAAATCAATAAATGATTTAGAAAAATTAAAAATAGGAATACAGACTAAAGGATATGAAGATTATGAAGGTGATAACTTAAATATAACTATAGGATATTTAGGTAGAGCTAGTAACAAATCAGGAAATAAATATAAGGTAGATACTGAGAATGTGATAAATAGTTTATCTACTAGAGGAATTAGAATGATTAAACCAGAAATAATAGATCCTACTAGGTTAGCAGGATTAGGATGGAATCTTCAGAAATTTGTAGAAATAAATACTAGCAAAACAGTTTTAACACCAGAAAGTAGTTCTATATATGTAGATCTAGATGGAAACCAAAGTATAAGATTTGATAACTTTATAGAACAGAGAAATATAGGACTATCAGAATTAGATAGTGATGAAGAATCAATAGAAAGAAATATACCTACTATAGGAAGAGAATAAAATGTCTCTAAATACAGACTGTAATAATCATAGGGAAATTATTAATGCTTTACTTAGAATTAATTTAGACAGTAGAATAAACACAGCAGCATTTAGAAATATGTTAATCATAGAAGTTGAAAGATTAGAGGAAAGATTAATACAAATAGGATTAAATAATATATTTAGACATAGGATAGAATTACGAATAACTTTGTTAAAAGAATTAGAAAATTGGTTAAGACATAGTCTTGTGGCATCTAGATTATAGAATAATGGAAAGACAAAAGATAAGAATGCTATATAGTAAATATCCAGATTATGACTGGACAGTAGATTTTTTAGAAATTCCAGATTTAGATGACTGTAGTTTATACATAGACATGGTTTATGGGGAGGAGTACCCTAGAATAAGAAATAAGAATAACAAAAAATATGAACTAACAAAAAATATGAAAGATGTAGAATTAATAAAAGAAATATCAATAGAGGAAGAAAAAATAGAGAATAAAATAATGATAGGAGAAGATATAGATTTATTAGAAATCCTTAGGAATGGTATAAATACAGAAGATTACATATTGCCTTTAGAAGAATTAGATACGCCTAAATATGATAATTATATAGGAGATAGGATATTAGCAAGTACATCTTCAGGAGTAGTAAATAGTCCAGAAATACCTCAAATAGAAATACCACCAACTAGAACTTTTCCAGGAGCTGATAATAAGCCCGAAAATAGAATATGCATGCCTGAAATAAAAGGTAGAGGATATAGTAGAAAATTTCCTTATGAACAAAGTAACATTACCATCAGCTTTAGCAAATAGTGGTAGTATGTTAGTATTAAGTAATCATCACCCCCAATTATGGGAAGAAGTATTAGCAAAATGGGAATCTAGTACTGTTTTACATTTGAGTACTTTTAATTTTATAGACAATCAAGAAAAGGTAAATTATGTAGAAAATTTATTAGGAGAAGTAGCAAAGTTATATTTTCAATCTTGGAAAAAAGACCATAGTGATTCTTATAGAGTATTAGTAGCTAATGCAGACGTAACAGAAAACATAACTAGTCAGATTAGACAAATGATTTTAGGATATGATCAGTATAGAGGTAATATAGAAATGCAGAATAGGGCATTACAGGACTTAGAAAGATTACATATAGACAATATGACCCAGATAAAAGATTTTAGCAATGAATACCTTAATTTAGCCAGTAAAACAGGAAGAGCCTTTACGGATGGTCAATTGAGTAGTAAATATTTTTTAAAATTACCACCTCCTTTTAATACAATTTTAGCAGAAGAATGGAAAAAGAAATATGGTGATGCTTTTCAAATAGCTGTAGCTCCTAGGATTATTTTTACCTTTGAATACTTAAAAAATCAATGTGTAGCAAATGAAGTAGCCAGACAAGTTAAAAGTTATAATTACTGTAAAAATGTATACATACCAGGAATATATAAACAAGATAGAAGAAAGAAATACTTTAGAAAAGCTACTAATTATAGAAAAGGTATACCTAGGAAAAATCATGTTAGTAAATTTAAGAATAAAAAACCACCTGTTAGGAAATGTAAATGTTTTATATGTGGCCAATTTGGTCATTATGCTAGAGAATGCAGAAGTAAAAATGGAAATTTAGAAAGAATGACAGTCTATAAAGATTTAGATCTAGAAGATGAGTTTGATATAATTAGTATAAATGGTAGTGAAAATAGTAATGATAGTGATGTATTAAGTATATGTGATAATACTGAAGAATTAGACAATCAGATTAATTTTGAGCAACAATTAAATTTATTGTCTTTATAGATTACTGCATATAGAAATGTAATTACATGTAGAAAGTAATAAATAATGTGCATTCATGCATGGTGGCATTGTACAAAATTCGATTTTGTTGTGGATACCGACGTAAGTCTGGAGTCCTCTAAGCCCACCAATATAACTGTTCATGCATACTTAGAAATGTAGACATTGTAGAAAAAAATTTTGTAGCACTAACACAATTCTTTGATTATATTATTTTTTGCAGCAATGGTAGGAACTTCACAAAGCCCAAATTCTTTTTTCTTTGGACCCTACACACTCAAAGTGTTCCCCACTGGAACAAATCTCTCTTTCAAAGCCAAAGCCCAGTTAAAACCAGAGCAGAAATGTCTTGTGGATAATCTGTGGAATTTTAATCCCAGATTAAACCCTGATATGCTTCATGCTCTGTGCTGTTATCTTGATCTCAAAAACCAAGAAGAACATTTGAGATCTATGCTTCTGGCCTCTCCTAATCCTCTCACTCCCCCAAACACCGTTTATGATGCAAAAAAGAAATAAACATGTTAAAAGCGAATGTGAGTGGAAAGAAGGAAAAAATAATAGAGCTTGAGCATAAAATAGAAAAAATTCAAAAAGAGCTCAAAGAGAGAAAAGAAAAAGAAAACAAGGTGAAAAAGGAAATAGAAATATGGCAAAAGGAGAACACAGAAAGATTTTCTGAAAAGAAGCTACTAGAGCCCATCTTTAATACTCCTGCAGAACGAAAAATACTTGGGTATGTCTTAACAGACAAAATGACAGAAATGATCAATGCCCAAGAATTTATAAGGCACATAGCACTAAATGGTCCAGTAGAAAGTTCTTATCCCCCAGGAATGGGCCTGATAGGTATCTACTATAAAGCAAAGGACCATGATCTTCCTAACATATGTGTCTTAATCAAAGAAATAGTTTTGAGTGAATCTTTTAGCAACTAACGTAGCTTTATGTTTCTTAATAGAATCATCACTTTTCAGCTTAGTTTGTACACCCATTTACACTCAACTGTTTTCTTACCTCGGGGAAGAGTGACAATTTCCCATGTTTTATGTGAAAAAATATTGATGAAGAAACAAAGAAGTGTGAAAGAAAGTATTGATGAAAGAATAAAGAAACTTGTTTTTCACTTTACACATCTTGAGGTATATATATACAACATCCTAATGGCTAGATACAAGCTGATTTTACTTGTCTAATAGCTAGGTACAATATATAACAGCATATCTTTCAATTTCAAGAACTAGCCGTTATTTCGTCCTCTAGTGATTAGCTTGAAATGGGCTTTAGGCTTGACAAGAATGTCTATAGACCAATCAAAGAGTTATTTGGGTTTTTTATCTTGACCCTCAATCTCTTCATCTTCAACACTCCCCCTCAAGTTGGGCTTGAACAAATTGATCAAGTTCAACTTGCATACGAACTTTTGAAGTTGTTGAATACTCGGAGGTTTGGTGAATATGTCCGCCAATTGATCATCACTCTTGACATAAGGCATTGAGATTGTCTTGTTCAAATATTTTTCTTTTATAAAGTGACAATCTACCTCTATATGCTTGGTCCTCTCATGAAACACCAGATTGTTTGCAATATGTATCGCCGATTTGTTATCATAATGTAGCTTCATAGGTGCCTTGACATTAAAACCCAAATCTTCAACCAATGCCTTCAAAGATATCAATTCACAGGTGGTTGAAGCTATTGCTCTATATTCAGCTTTGGCACTTGATTTGGCCACTACGGTTTGCTTTTTGCTCTTCCAAGTCACTAAATTCCCACCAACAAAAGTACAATATCTAATTGTAGACTTGTGATCTTCAATGCTTCCTGCCCAATCAACATTCGTGTAGGCAAAAATTTGGTGATGTCCATGTTTCTTCATCAGTATTCCTTGTCCTAGAGTTCCTTTGAGATATTTGAGTATTCGGTCCACCATTTCCATGTGATTGGTCATTGGACAAGTTATGAATTAGCTTACCTGATTCACAGCAAAAGAAATGTCAGGTCTTGTAATAGTTAAAGTAGATTAACTTACCCACAATTCTTTGATATTGCTTGATGTCTTCAATTGGTTTGCCCTCCTTCTTTTTGGTTTGTCCTTCAATTGGAGTTGATGCTATCTTCCCTCCAAGCTTACCTGTCTCTTTCAAAAGATCAAGTGTGTATTTCCTTTGGGATAGAAATAGCCCCTTTATTAGAATGGGCTATTTCTATACCTAGAAAATACCGTAAGTGTCCAAGGTCTTTAATATCAAAAGTAGACTTTAAATAACTTTTAGTGTTGTTTATTCCCAAAGTATCACTCTCTGTTATAATGATATCGTCCACATATATTATCACAACAGTAATACCATTATTGGAGTGTTTTATGAATAAAGAGTGATCAGCACTACTAACCTTAAAGTGTTGAGAAGTTAAAGCACCTAGCAACTTAGAGTACCAGGCCCTAGGAGATTGTTTTAAGCCATAAATGGCTTTTCTAAGCTTACACACATGCGGTTTTGGTACTTTAATGTTGTATCCTTGTGGGATATCCATGTAAACCTCTTCTTCTAATTCCCCCTAGAGAAAAGCATTTCGAACATCCATTTGATACATTTCCCATTCATAATTAGTGGCTAAGGACAAAATAACTCTAATGGTGTTCATTTTGGCTACTGGGGCAAATGTCTCAGTGTAATCTAAGCCATAGGTTTGAGTGAATCCTTTAGCAACCAATTTAGTTTTATGTTTCTCAATGGAACCATCACTCTTCAGCTTGGTTTTGTACACCCATTTACACCCAACTGTTTTCTTACCTTGCAGAAGAGTAACAATTTCCCATGTCTTATTCTTAACTAAAGCTTCCAACTCCTCATCCATGGCATTTCTCCAAATAGGAATGTCCTTGGCCTCGTTGTAGCAAGATGGCTCTTTCAAACTATCCAATTTGGTTAAAAACACTCTGTAACTCTCTTTAACATTATCTAAGGTATAACAATTTTCTATAGGATGTGCTGTGACTTTGTTCCCATAAAAGAATACCCTATTTTTCTGTCATTCGGATGGAGGCTTCCTAATTCTTTGAGATCTTCTAAGAGGAAAATTTTGATCATGTGATGAAGAATCGGACTCTCTCTCATTTTGACCCACCCGTGAGGAACTAAATGGGATTTCATGCTCTGAAACTAATTGATCATTATGGTTCTCATCACAAGGTGTTTCCTCACTTTGACTTTCGCTAACTATGTTTTGTTCTTCATTTGATTGCAATGGTTCATGAATATCACCATTCTGTTGTGTTGAATCTTCATAGATAAAATCCTCTTTTTCACTTTTCATTCAAACTAACTCCATTATTGATTTGATCGTTATTCCTTAACAAACTCAACCGATTACCTACAATAGATAGAGGGAAGAGGATCCCCTTTCGTTTCCCTTCATTTCTCGCTTTATCAAAGTAAGGATCACTTTCCAGAAAAGTAACTTTTGTTGACAAGAATTTCTTATTCGTAAAAGGTCTAAACATTTATAACCTTTTTTATCAATGCAATACCCTAACAATATGCACCTTACACTCATATGACTCAATTTATCTCTAGCATGATTAGGGAATGTGAACATAACAAGTACAGCCAAATACCTTTAGATAAGATAAGTTTGGTTGTCTATTATGCAACAATTCAAAAGGAGATTTTCCATTCAATAACTTCGAAGGCATATGATTTATCAAATGTATGGCTGTGAGAATGGCTTCATTCCAATATCTTTTAGGGACATTGTGATGAAACATTAGTGACCTTCCTACATCTAAGATGTGCCGATTTTTTCGCTCGGCCACACCATTTTGTTCAGGTGTGTAGGGGCAAGTCGTTTGATGAACTATCCCTAAAGTGCTCAAGTAATTCTCAAAGGCATGACTAGTATATTCTCCCCCATTATCGCTCCTAAGAATCTTAATCCTTTTGCCAAGTTGATTTTCAATTAAGGAAACATACTCTTTAAAACATGACAAGGTCTTTGATTTGTTTTTAATCAAGTATATTCAAGTGTATCTCGACTTGTGATCAATGAATGTGACAAAATATCTAAAGCCATTGTAAGATTCTAAAGGAGAAGTCCATAGATCAGAGTGAACAAGATCAAACATTTCATCATAACAAGTTTCTGAATGTACAAAAGGAAGTTTAATCTGCTTTCCAAGATTACAAGCCCTACATTGTTTAAAGTTACTGAACTTCATTTTCGAAATCATTTTACACAGAATGTTACTAGGAGGATGGTCTAGTCTTGCATGTTAAAGTTTCTGAAGTCCACGGTCTTCCTCAACTCTAAGGGCTTGATTGGTGCTATCCAAAAAATATAGGTCGTCATGTAAGGTTCCCTCACCAATCTTCTTCCCAGTTGATATGTCCTGAAATATCACCTTATTGGGTTCAAAGATGACACAACAATTTAAGTCTTTTGTTATTCTACTAACCGACAGCAAATTTGATGAAAAATTTGGCATATAAAGGCCACTTGTTTTCTTAGATAAAACATTAATATCTCCTAATCCCTTAATAGGTATTTCACTACCATTGGCTATTGTCACATTTCTAATGTTTCCAAGGGTTTCTATTCTAGATGCCATGTTTTTATTTCTAAACATATGATTAGTACCACCTAAATTAATAACCCTAAGGGTCAAACTTAAAATGTGAGTTGGAAATCATACCTTGAAAGGAGCTTGGAAGATGGTTCTGAAGTAGTTTGGCCAAATCCTCAAGGAGTTTTGAGTTCCCTTTTTCGATCGCATTTTGAGCACCTTGTGGTGTGCCTTTTCCTTGAAGTTGATTGGTCTCAAATGTGGATTAAAAACCCAACATTTTTCTTTAGTATGACCTAGCATCTTGCAGTGCCCACACTTCCAACATTTGTCTTTGAGGTTGTGCATCCATCCACATTTATCACATTTAGCCTTAACTTTTAGCTCCTTGGACCATCCTGCCTTCTTCCTTGCTATCCACCAAACTACCTCTCTCAGCCTTGCTTGAATTCCCTATTCAAAATCTTTCTTTGCAGGTACTTTTTATTAACCTTGTTTGCAACATTGTCATAATGAGGCAAAGGCTCAATTCTAAGAATGTGCTTTCGAAGATCTTCATAGTCAGAACCCAAACCCATCAAATACGATATCACCAGATCTTCATTAGCCCTTTTTTCCACCTCTTCAATATTTGAAGTATTTGGCCTTAACGATTGAAGTTCATCCCATGCCTCCTTAATTTTGGTGTTATATTCTATCGGATCACCTCCACCAAGGCTGATATTGTTCATGAACTGCTTCAACTCATATATTCTCATCAAGTTTCCTTGATGACCAAATTGTCTCTTGATAGACTCCCAAAGTGCTTTAGAAGTTTCAGCCTTTAAGAATGCTCCTACCAAGGATGGTTCCATGGAATTTAAAATCCATGTGTACACCAAGTTGTCATTATAACACCAATCTTCATATTCTTCACTTGATGTGTCTGTGGGCTTTGTGATTCTTCCATTCACGAAACCCAATGCTCGTTTTCCATATAATGCTCTTTCTGTGGGATTGATCCAAATTGAGTAATTTTTTCCATTCAAGGGAAATATGGTAAGTTTCAAGGTGGTGTTACCATCATTATCAACTCCCTTGAAGAAACTTCTGCTCTTGGTGTTGTATGACGAGCCCTCCTTTTCCATCCTTTAATTTGGCTATGAAGGGGGAATGTTTTGATACACCAAGAACCAACAAAGCAACAAAAGGTAAAAGCTAGATTCAAGATGAAACCTGCTCTGATACCATGTGAAAAAATATTGATGAAGAAACAAAGAAGTGTGAAAGAAAGTATTGATGAAAGAATAAACAAGCTTGTTTTTCACTTTACACATCTTGAGTATATATATACAACATCCTAACGGCTAGGTACAAGCTGATTTTACTTTTCTAACAACTAGGTACAACACATAATGGCATATCTTTCAATTTCAAGAACTAGCCGTTATTTCGTCCTCTAGTGGTTAGCTTGAAATGGACTTTATGCTTGACAAGAGTGTCCATAGACTAATCAAAAAGTTATTTAGGCTTTTTATCTTGACCCTCAATCTCTTCATCTTCAACATTTTATCTTAACTAAAGCTTCCAACTTCTCATCCATGGCATTTCTCTAAATAGGAATGTCCTTGGCCTCATTGTAGCAAGATGGCTCTTTCAAACTATCCAATCTGCTTAAAAAAACTCCGTAACTCTCTTTAACATTATCTACAGCATAGAAATAGCTCATTCTAATAAAGGGCTATTTCTATCCCAAAGGAAATACACACTTAATCTTTTGAAAGAGACAAATAAGCTTGGAGGGAAGACAACATCAATTTAATGCGTTTTTGAAGAAAACGTTGACGTTTTAAAGCATTTTGATGTGTTTGTGCAGAAAATAATGTTTATTATAAACACATTGTCTATTGATTTCGACAAAATTGGATATGTTCAAATACAATTTCCAAAATTTTTGCACCCTTTCAAGGAAATTGGAGAAGTTTTGAGGTATCTTAATGCATTTTTATACAAATATGGTGATCTTTTGCCATGCATTATTTCAATTTGGTGTAAATCAGATATGTTTAAAGGCAACTTTCAGCATTTTCCATGAATTTTGATGCATATTTGGAGAGAATGGTTGCATTTAAATGTATGTTACAACATCATCCTCGCCCAAAATGGACATGTTTTGCGGAACTTTATGATATTTTTGCACAAACCAATGTTGTTCTAACACATTTTGCTGACCATGTGCAGAAATAGTGATATTTTGAAGCGCATTAATACATTTCATGAAAAGAAAGTGAAGTTCTTTTACCGCGATTCTTAACATTTTCATGCATTTTTTTAAGAAAACTTAGATGTTTTAAAGCATTTTAATATGTTTGTAGAGAAAGTGGTGTTTTTTTTTAAATGCATTTTCTATAAATTTTGACAGAATAGGATATATTCAAATACAATTTCCAACATTTTTGCACCCTTTTGCAGAAATTGGAGATGTTCTATGGTGTCTCAATGCATTTTCGGATAAACATGATGATCTTTTAACGCGTGTTACTTTAATTTTGTGTAAATTGGATATGTTTAAAAGGAATTTCTGGCATTTTCCAAATTTTTTTTAAGAAAATAGATATATTTCGATGCATTTTTGGAGAGAATGGCTACGTTTACAGCATCATCCTCACTCAAAATGGAGATGTTTGGATGCACTTTACAATATTTTTGCAAAAACAATGTTGTTCCAACAAATTTTGCCACCCATGTGCAAAAATGGTGATAATTTAAATTGCAATAATGCATTTCACAAAAAGAAAAAGAAGTTGTTTTACCGTGATTCTTAACATTTTTATACATTTTTGAAGAAAACATAAATGTTTTAAAGCATTTTGATATGTTTGTGGAGAAAGTAATGTTTTTTTAAAAAAATGCACTTTCTATTGATTTTGACAGAATAGCATATATTCAAATACAATGCGAGTTACTTCAATTTTGTGCAAATCGAATATGTTTAAAATCAATTTCAGCATTTTCCAATTTTTAAAGAAAATAGAGATATTTCGATGCATTTTTGCAGAGAAAAGTTGCATTTAAATATGTGTCATAACATTAGGTTCACCCAAAATGGAGATGTTTTCAGGCATTTTGCCTTTTTGAAGAGAATGTGTTTTTTTTAAGAAAACATAGATGTTTATAAGCATGTTGATGTGTTTGTGGAGAAAGTAGTGCTTTTTTAAATGCATTCTCAATCGATTTTGACTGAAATGGATATATTCAAATACAATTACTGACCTTTTTGAACTCTTTTGAGGAAATGAAGATGTTTTGGTGTATCTCATCGCATTTTGCATAAATATGGTGTTTGTTAGAACAACACGCATTACTTCAATGCTCTAACAAAGAAAAAGTCATCAAGCCGATACAAAAGCCTAAAGCGCTTTGTTCAACTAGCAATGTGATGTGCTCAATCATGGAAATGAAGTTGTTGTCATCCAAGAAAAATTAATCCTCATTGACAATGGACATCTATGCCAAGGAGAATTCCAGCAGCAAAAAATGTCACTAGGCAAAGAGTTTGAGATCAAGTAAGGTTCTACAAGCAAGATTTTAAGTATGATTAGGAAACCAATATATTAGGCTTATCCTCATAGAATTCTAGATGACTTAGTAGTCCTTATTTACTTAAAAATACTTATCATAGATGAATTAGGTGTTTTAGTATAAGTTAGACATGGAAAGGTTGTCATCAATATAAATACAACATTATTATTTGTAATTGAGCAGTTTTATGAATGAGCGAAATTTTGCTTAGTTGCAGCTACATTCTTATCTAAACAAACTCTTTGTTTAATGGTAAATTATCTATCGATTCTTATCACTTTTCCTTCTTTCTATTTTAGAGTATGGCGAATCAACCTATTAATCTTGTTTGTGGCAATTTGATCTTATCAAACTTGATTAACTAATTTTTAATTTCTTTATTTTGATTCTTGATATTAATTAAAACTCCCTTTCCTCGTCTTAAACTTTTCATAAGCTATCCTTATCACATTCCCACTTCAAAATTCGTACATAACCCTTCAGTTTCATTAAAATACCTCTACATATCCAATAACTTACTTTAATTACGAATTTTCATCCACCCAACAACTATACCATATCCTAGCATCTCTTTCCATCCACAAAACCCTAGAAGAAAATATACTCATTAGATCTTGATTCACCATTGAAGATCCTTGAGGCATATCACAATGTTTTGAGAAAGCACGGGAGCTAGTGTGGTTATTCAGTGGATGTCAAGCTCGAAACCATTATCTTTTTTTCTTAAAGAAGAAAGTTGATGGAAACATAAGCATTGGAGATAGAAGCATGCATTCTAACACATTTCAAGATCCTTTATGTATTCATAGAGGTCCAATTATGAGAGTAAAAGCAAAGAATATAAAGGCAGCCTTAAATACATTTATTGAAGATAATTGGAAGAAGCAAAGTTTGCCTGGAGATTTCATTAAGGCATTAGATTTAAAACATGATCAAAGTCATATAAACATGATCCAAGCATATCAAAGAGATGTTTAGAAGTATTATACTAAATTTTTAAAGCAGCTAAGAACTACAAAGCCCATAATCAACTACTTTAAAGTTGTTTGGATTACAACAAGTGATAGACTTCTTGTTTTGAGTCCAAAATATAGGAAGACTTTTGTTATACTATTTTTATCATATAATGAGTTGAAAACATTATTACTAAACTTAAATTAGATCTGTTTTAATTTAGTTAACTTATTAAGTTAGATCCAAACTAATAAAGGTCTAATATGTTTTAGTTAAGCTATTTTATTAGGGTTTACTTTATCTGTGTTAAGACATCATATATAAATATGTTTATAAACATTGAAAAAGGAGGTTGATGATTAATGACTAAAAATTCACTTTTGTGAGCTTACTTACTCCTTGAGAACAAACTAAACTTTTCAAGAACAATCTTTTTATGGCGTTCAGTCTTTTATATCTTAAGTTCCTTTCTGAAAGATATGTGTATTTAAAATTTATTTTTTCTTTGAATATTATACTAAAGTTCATGGCTGCAAGTGTCATTTAAATTGCGGTGTGTTCAAAATTCACATCTAGTTTAAACGTAATTAACTTTGTTTCCACGTTCTCGTACTTTTCTTAAAATTTGCTTCTTGAAGATCATATCAAAAGTTCCATCTCGTTACGTTGGCATAAATGGCTTTCACCCTTCCAACATCAAATTCATTTCTTTTTGATGGCATGTGAGTTCAAGTTTTTCTAAGGTAGTCAGTGTTGTGTAGTCAACTTAGGAATCTGAGAAAGTAGCAAGGAAGGCTAAGAATCTGTGGAAAGCCTGCCATTGTCTACAGCAAGGGTCCGAAGGAGAAGAAAAAGAATAAGCACATTAAAAGCAACCTAGAAAAAATGCTCTTTTTTGATAAGCCACTTGGCACTCACTAGCTATGGGTCTGGTCTTGCAGAAGACCAATAGGTTCAAAAAAGGGAGATTCTATATATATATATATAGATATATATATGCAATTGTTCTAGTTTGTTGACTGTGTCTACTTGTGGATGTGTGTTTGGTTTGTGGCAGTCTTCCTCCCTTCTTTGTTGCACTTTCGATAAAAAGGATGTTGTTACTTTAAATGAATGTCGTGAAGATATCTCCTAGAAGCGCTTGTGTTGTTGTAATTTTGTCTTTCTCTTGTTATTACAGTTTAAGGTCCTGTAGTTGGGATATTCCCGAATCCATAATAGCTCTAAAGAAAGGGCTCTATTAACAAGTACCACAGACTCAGCTATACGTTCGGAATGGAAAGTTGATACAGGCTCATGTAGTACTAAATAATCAATCTAAAGATAGCTCACCTCTCCTTCGGCCCCCTTGGTTGGAATGCCTCTGTCTCACAGGTTGAGATAGAAAAGTAATTACCAGCCAAGGAGGATACATGAAGACAAAGATTGGGTCAAGAAATTCCGTTGTGAAGAGTAGAAAAATTATTCACCGCCGAATCGCGGTCCAATTCTTGGTCTAATAAATGAGATCCTCAGGTATTGATATAGATATAGAAAGTACGCCGTAAGGGGCATTAAGGGATTTTCACTAGCAGGATCGCTGAGAGAGATAGAAAACCATTCCATTCCTAGTTCGAGAATCTCTTAGTCAAGGATCCAAAGGAGAATCAATGTAAATACAGAATTCGATCTTCAGGGCGAGACATGAAGAATGGTCAGATCAATCCATTTCGGCGTTCATCCGTGAAGAAGAGAAATGGAAATAAAAACAAAGATGGGGCTCAAGATTCAATCTCACTAAAATCGATAAGATGTCATAGTAGTGGAATAGAGTCAGTGCTCAACTAGTTATAAAGGCCGAGGAGTCTACAGTCCACCCGCTGGCACTGTTAACAGAACGAAATCTCTATCCCTTCCACTCCAATACTAAAATCTTAATGAAAAGGAGCTTGGCATGTATTTGTTCGAGAGGTAGAAAGCTACCTCTGTGGCAGGATTTACTAGGTATAACGGGACCCTAGCCAGCTGGTTGGTCCTGAACAAAGGTTCCATCCTAAAAAGAGAGCTCAAGAGCCTTCATTTCTTACGGGGAGCGAGAGATCTCATACAACAAAGAAAATACTTGAACTAACAGCTCGCTCAATGCGCATTGAAAGCTATTATAATGAATGCCTTTTTTAAGCATCTTTGAGTTGAGCTTAGCCCTCTTCCTATCCTAAACCCCTAATGAACAATTGATTGTTGATATGGCAATTCAGTTGAGTAACTAGCTATTCTATCAAGCTGAAATTAAGAAGTCTAGAACTTCAGGTAGATAAGGCACCCTTTGTCGCCCCCACATTAGAACTCTCTTTAACCGGCTTCTTTATGGCTAAATTTTTTGATCACCAATTAATCGTAAGCTTCATCCTTAACCTTTGGACGCAGAGAGTTTGGTTCGACTGAGACTAATGTCTCATCGGATTCAGATGGGGATGGGCATGCGAATTTGGATGCCTCCTATGGTAAGGGACTTTTTCCAAAGATGAAGACCTAGAAAGCCCTAGAGCTAGAGGTTGGTTTCTTTCCCTATGAAGATGGGCACCCTTTCTTTCCCTGTGGGAAGTAAGGACGTTTAAAGCGATAGCAAAGGCCGCAGGGGATAGGATCTCTTTCTGCATCTACTATCTGCATCTACTAATGCTAATTCGGATGGTTTAGGTACAGCGTTTGGTTTGGCGTCTTTGGCTCCTTTGATTGATTCGTAAACAGGGTGCTTCAGCTTCAATCGTGGGATTTGGAGAAGCCTTCTAAGCCTTTCAATGCCTTAAGTTCTTCCCCACTTCTCTGGCGCGGTAGGAGCTTTCTTTGCTCTTTTTTTGCTATCGCAGAGTCTTCCTTCATGCCTCGTTTCGGCATAGCTGTCCACAAACTGAACAGGATATCGAGATTACCGCATGCCTACCCCTACCTTCTATCAACAGAAATTTACATTAAAAAAAAACCCAAGACGTCAGCCCAAAGTAGGAACCAGCCCTGCACATCCGAAGCGAGTGATTTTGCTAAACCCTTTGCTGCTGGCTAAAAGTTTGCTACTGCATGCGGCCTACTTCTGCTTTAACTACTAAAAGGATAAAGTGTTTTGAGTGCGTGATATAATGCGGGGGTGGCAATAGTGCTTCGTTTTGGTGCTGCTTTAGTGAAGGCAATTGAGCCAGCTAGCGGCCGCTACAATTGTTGCGATAGTCGGGCAGCAAGCGCCGGCCCTAGCCCGGTAGCAGCCCTTTTCTCATCCTTTCTCGGGACCATTTTGCAGTGCCTGAGAAGGTCGAGTAACTCTAATTGCGAAGTTGGTTCTCGATCAGTCATGCGCGGAGGGAGGTGTAATTGCCCCAGAGCGAGTCTTATCCCCTATCCCCATGGGCTTCACCCTCTTGGGAGTTCTTCTACTTGCCCAGCTTATTCGTCTTTTAATTAACAGCCCCTCCATTGGTATTGTCTTCAAAATTCAGATTAGGCTTTATGCCTATAATGACTGGTAAGCGTAAATTTCCCTTGTCGGGCCCACCCAAATGAACCTAACGCACTTCGGCTTAACGAGGGAGTGAGGCCCCTCAATAGTAATTATTGCTACGTTTGCTGCCGTAGGAGGACTAAGGGCCGACTTTACTTACACAGCCGAAAGATGAGATGCGCTACTAATGCAGCTCAACCCCACAACATGCCAATGCTCGCAACTGGTCGCACTAAGGAGCAATGACTACTGACTACTTTGGCTTAAGGCTATAAAAATACATTAAGGGTAATCGCTCTAGTTTCTTAGATTCCGCTCTTCATCGAGTTGGCTTCTCCCGAGGATCCTCGCTTTGTCTAAATAACAGTACAAGTAGTGCCCCCATTGGAAGACCCATGATAACCAAAGACCTAAGATGACCTTTATTTTTATATGAACTATATCTACTACATAAACTTTCCAATACATAAAGAAAAAAAAGAAAAATTACTTACCAAAAGATTTTTTTTCGATTTTCATTCTCTAATAAATATCTCTTTTTTAGTGAATATTTCTTCTCCGATGAATCTATATTCTCTGAAAGATTCCCCTCCCCTTATCTTATCTATCGAAAGATCATTACGATAAAATAGGTGAAAAAAATTGAGCAACTACCATTTGTACGTACCAATCTTGTAACTTGATCGAATCCCCTGAGCTCACTTGAAAGCACTTTTTCGGTCTATAAATGCTTTCTTTGTGGGTAACATTGAATTACTTAAGAAAAAGTACAAGTCATAACGCGATCTTATCTGAGAGGTTTCGTACTGTCCTTGTTGGACCAGCGTCTATTACATAATAAAAGTATGTTCTCCTAAGAGGAAGGAAACCATTATTCTTTTAAGAATCCTACTAGCCAATAGAAAGCCCTACTCGTACATTCAATAAAAGTCATTCACTTTGCCCTTGTTTACCTTTTTTTTTGGGCTAGTTAACCATAGTGTAGAGCCCGTTGAGGAATGGGCATCTGAACCGAGCCAAGCTCGCGAGATTGTTGAGTATGGTCAGCCATATTAGAAATAAGGTGAACGGATAAGATGAATACAGGGGATATTGAAATGGTCGTTAGTAATTCTAAGAAAGAGGAATGCATTTGGTGGATACGGATGGCTGAGGAAAGGAAGTCTGTGTTCAGAGTTGGAGGATTCCATGCCTGAGGTTTTTGCCCGATGCAACGTTCTGAGGAATTAGACAGATCAAGGTCTTTCAGAGAGACATACGCTTTAGCAAGTCGAGCTGACATAATTGATTACAAGAAAGGTACTCAACAAACTCCGCAAAAGGTTGAATCTTGACAGTAGAGGGCGAAAACCCAATGACCGGGCTCCGCACCGTCAACAAGAGGAAAAGAAGTCTAGGAAAGAAAAGGGAGGTCTGGACGACAACCATTCCTTGAATTTGGTTCAGGCAAAGCGAAGAGACCTGGAAAGGGAGGAGCGTGGAAGCCACTCATCTCCAAAGAGGAGGAATGTTGGACTGAGCTGAGCTGTCAAATAATCATGTTGGGCCTTCGACTGTGGAACTAGGAGTTCTCCTTGGAACTTTAACCATAGAGAGGCAATTGACCTTTTAGATAAATTCCTACTCACTAGAGGGAAAGCGCTTCTTCTCTTGCAGAACCTTGGATGGAATCTCCCGACTTGTGTAAGTCGAAATCCGTTACCTATAAAAGTATAAGATATAAGATCGAGCTACGAAGTTGGGTTGGCCATGTATTGATACCGCATTTAGCGTACTTGAACCGGGCAAGTGCCTTCCACTCGAACTCCAACAGATATTTATTCCCGAGCAAGAACTTCTATCAGTTGGAGCGGTAGAGGGGCTTTGAAGAGCAGGTTTTTAAAAATGAGTCCTTGGCGTTAGAAAAATTGACACTCATACTACGTAGTATGAGTAGGGAGCTAAGAGATCGGGGAGGCTGTCATCGGCATCGGGAAAGGCTAAGGTCGAAGTTTTCAAAATATCATAGAGAAAGAAATATAAGAGCCTCAACCAGGTTATGGTCCTACCCGGCGGAACCGGCCGGGGGTATTCCGCATGGGCGGGGAAGAGCTTCGAGCACTGGCATGATCGGAACAAGGACTTGTGAGGCTAGCATGGCCATAGCTTGACCCTCTTGTTTGGGATGTAGGACGAAGACTTCATCAAGCAGTCCCGTGGAGCACCTAATAGCTTCTCCTTTCCTCTAGTGCTTTCAAGGGCACAGGGAGACAATTCCACAGCTGCGGGACGAGGGTCAACGTACATAACATTAGGATGAGCATAGCCATCAGAAAGACCTCGACATTCACCGAACAAAGACAGGAGCCTTATTACAAAACTCAATGAGCAGAACGCTTCGGAATGGGATCAAAGCCCGACGAACCCATCATAGCTTAACCTATTGACCTGGAAAGCTTTTCCATAAGAAAAATTGGGTTATGGTGCTGACTTAGATGAGTGGAAAGACCACGACACCAAACCGGTGGTAGATCGAGATTGGGGGTGCAATATTCCCTTGTTGACTCCCTATCAGCTCCCTTCCACCATACATACATCTTAAATCTAGTTGGGTGCATGCAGACGTTTGTGGACGGTTATCACCTCTACCACGTCCTCTTTAACATTCCTTGTTATCTCGTGCGGCACTCTGCCCCTTTGCTCCATCTCCTTTACCGAATCTCCTGCGACTTCGTCCTCCCTTTTTGCTCATAAGTAATCTCTTCTCCACGGCGTATTTTGACTCTTACCTCCGCTTCCTTCATTCGGTTTCTGGCTTTTGGCTCAACCGGTACGTCATTAGACCCTAAAAGCAATACGGTATGCTGCTTCTACGCTGTCCAGCAAACACAAATGCAATTCGTGCTCAGAAAAAGTCAGCTCGTGTATTACTTCTCCCTCCTTCACTCTACATTGTAGAGACAATAGGTTAAACTCCTTCATGTACTCTCTCATAGCCATTTCAAAATAAAAACAACCTTGTCTCAGATTCTTAAACTTGTTTAATAGGTCTGCTTCGGCATCACCTGGTAGAAATGAATCCTTAAACTTAAGAACTTTTTGTTCTTCGCGGCGCTTCTCCCCCTGCTCCCTCTTTTCTCTTACATGTGCTCACCATAAACCTGCCTTTTTCTTCAACTTCGTGGTAGTGAAACATACCCGCTCCGGGTCCGTAATCTCTTCTAGTTCGAAATAGTGGTCCATCGTGACTAACCAGTCTAAGACCACGTTACGGAGGGGTCCCAACTTCCATCAAAGTTAGGGACCTCTAAGCTAGTCTTCACAATGACTCCACTTCCCTCAGTATCTGTGCTTCTCCTACTGCTTGCACTACATAAGTATGAGGACTGCTTCTCCTACTGCGCTACGTCTTCTCTTCTCCAATTATTCAAGGATTCTGTCTTATCTTCTTCGCCGCCCTTAAATCGACTCCTATCTGATCCGTTCATCCTTGTTTGGCTATCATACTTCAGAATGAACGATCATACAGGCTAGGATCGGTCCACTCTGGATCGGCAGCATAACTGTGTTTAATCATAACTGATGTACAAGATCCATCAACCTGCTTTGTCATCATACACTCCTTGTTGACGAGTCTGACACGTGTCATTCATCTGATTCCCTAGGTTTGTATGAATCCATATAAAAAACCCTAAGCTGACGCATGCCGATCATGTCGGCTCGATTTTCACTTGCCTCTTATTCTGTATCTTGCTTGACAGCTCTATAGGAAGGCCGATCGACGTCATGTGGCACCCATCCACTGGGCCAGACCTATTTGCGCAGATCATGTGTCAACAGTTCCTCAGCTTTCGGCACATGGTCAGTCTCCTTCGAGTGTGGCATGGCGGAGCTAGTTAGCTGATCATATGTTCTGACCGACGACACTGGCTCAACAAAAGGCTCGGGAGGGCTGAGACTGAAAAAAGAAAACAAAGGGGTTAGCATACGGTGAAGGGAACGTGGAGTAATTTGAGAAGGAGCGAGACGAGGGAAGTATTCATACACAGCTGAACAATCAACAGAGCCCCACATAGCAGGGGGTAGGTTATTGGGAACTGAGCTTGTTGCCCCTACCTTTTCTTTGACTTCCGCCAGTCTCCGATAGAGGTGAGAAAGCACACTCGGACGATTGACGCTTGCCGGAAGCTAGCCGTGCAGCTTAGAAAAGCTGAGTAGTCATGCGTCATCTGGGCGAGCAGACAACACAAGGCAAACCTGTTTCACAAAAATAGTCAGAAGGCCCAGTGCTCAACCACTGGCTAGGCCCGTCAACAGGCACCGGACGAATAGGAAGAACGGCTTAGCTTTCCAAGTGCCTGTTTCATACAGGAGAGGAGCTAACTCGATTGGGCGAAGTAGGTAGTGCCGCTTGCTTTCGACTCCTACTTAAGTTCTCTGAAACCAGCTCCCGTTGTTTGTGCCTTTCGGGGTCGGTGGCTAATACGAGTACGAGAAGAGAGGGCTCTTCAAGAGAAAAGAACAGAGCGGATCACCGCTTTCTTGGCTGACGAGAGGGAAAGAGGCAATTGAAGTAGGCCATCTCATAGAAAATATTGGAAATATATCGGCTTGGGGAGCATCAAGGCGAGGGGGGGCTTTCTGAGAATACCGTGCACCAGCCCGGATTGCACTGCTTGCTTTCGGATGCAAGTTCTGGGCCCGCTCCCTCGACCCGCGCCCTCTCTTCGCGCTATACTTGAAATCTTTGTTGAGTAGCGCGCTCTTGCTTTAGCTTAGGGCTTATATCTAGCTCTTTTTAGTATAGCGCGCTTAGGGGAAGGGGCTCCTCTTGCGCACTGTGCTTTATTGCCTACCTTCCCCACCCTTAGCCCTAGCCCTCCTTGCAGCATGATTTTCTAGTCAATCACTGAGGAGAGATAGCTTTCCTCTTATCCATGCTGACCTGCAATGAGAATCCTATTTTCTACTTGCGAATTAATGGTTCTCCACAGGGAGACTTCCGGAGCACAAAAGGGACGACGAGAAGGAGATCCCTTATCACACCCCACCTAGCGAGCTTAGCACGCATCTTTAGATCGTTCATAGGTCACAAACAACCATTACAAGTAGTTCGTCTATCATTTCTCATTAAGGGCCAATTCAAAATCCACTGAAGCAAGCTTAGATGGACTAGCCTAAAATAAGGAAGGATTCCTTAAAGGGAGCGATGAAAGAGGCTTGGTATTCAGTATCAAAGAACTCAGGAATCCACTTATGAGCTTATGAGCTTTAGTTGTGCTGGCTTTATGAGCTTCTCCATTTTCTATTGCGTGAAGGCTATGAATTGAGTGATTGGCATTTCCTTAGACGCTAGTGCGGACCAGTGGAGTAGTGCTTTCTTTCTTTAAGTCGGTAAGTTAATCTGTCGGTGTCAGATCCACGTCGAAACCAATACGTGAAAGGAGAGAAGAGACCGTAGCTTACTCGCCAGGGAGTCCCACCTAACAGTAGTTTTTTTGGAAAAAGCAGCGATCAGGGCACTGGACTCTCCGAGTCTTGGAACCGTCTTACTCTTTTAGGTTAGGGGATAAGTTTCCATAAGGGGAAGTTTAGGCGAACAGGGGAACGACCTCAAAAGGGGAAACCCTTCAGCAGAGGATGGACACCAAGACAAGGCTATACAAGACTAGACTAGCCAAGACGCGACCAGCCTCGCCCCTGACGCCGCGACGAGCTTATTATATTATACCTTTCTCTGCAAGAAAAGGAAGGTTGAACATGGCCCGGGCAGGCATGATATGCTTGAACTTTAACCTCGTTCGGTCTTAATATATTGGCTCCTTGCTTCAATTGAAGGTTTCAAGCTTTCTAATAAAGATTCAGCTCCAGGGAAGGAAGGTTGAGCTGGTCTTTGTCTAGTCAATCAGGTAGATTTCCTTCGAAACCTTCTGACTGATAAAACCTTCTGTCAATGACTACAGCACACCCTAACCCGCCGCCTAGATCTGAGCTTTGGTGATAGGTGAAAGAACCTTTTCCGTTTCCGCAAGGGAGAAAAACTGACTATACATTGACTAAGCCCGCCTTTTTGGTAAGGCTCTTTACTTTAAAGACCCAAAGGAAGCTATTAAGGGAAGAGGTTGTGCTTGGCAGGTAGACTTGCTGCCCTAACTGACAAGAGAAAGAGATTCTGGGATATTTACTGGGTGGGATATATTTGACTATTAAAAAAAGGTTCGATAGTTTACTAAAAAAATATTAAAATGGAAGGATAATTTGGTCCTGAGTGATATGACCTATAAGTAAATACTTGTCTTTCTCTTTACTCCGACAGACGAATTACTACTAACCTAGACTACCGTACTTCTCCAACCCACCGTCCTAGCTTCGTAGTCTAGGTGTGTCTATGCTAAGAGTGACTAAAGATGTAATTAAATGCTACGGATTTGAAGAAGACCCCCTGTATCCAGCACCACCAAGCCTCGTAGAGGTCTGAATGGACTGCAACCCGTTGCAGCCACGGAATCGGACAAAAAGCTATCTATCCTTATTCAGAATTTTTTCGCGAATTCAAGTGCACCTCTTTGTAGACCTGTTCTAGTTAAACAAAAAATTATGATATTAAAATGCCCTCTTACGTCTAGAGGAAAGATGTCTGTAGCCGGAGACCAATCATCGTAAGAGAAAAAAAGTGCCCTGTAACTGCACACTCAGGTCATGAGTTCCATCACACTCCGGGTAAGCTGCTTAGAAAGCCCGGATTATTTTGCCCCCAATTTCTATTCAATACAATATGGAGTTACGGAGTCGCCACTGATCCTATTTTCGTCAGGATCAACTAGAAGAGAAGAAATAGTTGAGAAGAGAGTGGCAAGCACACACAGCAGAAAGGAACTTCCCTAGATGTCAGACGGGTAATCCTCATTGTGCACTACCTAGCCGACTCTCTTAGTGTATCACCTCCGTCTATCTAATGTCTCCTAGTGCAGCTACGAAGGGCAATGCTTTTCTTTTTGGAAACCGGGCACTTAAAGAGAGATTTTGTTGAAAAAGTGCCTTAGTTTGCTAGGATTTGCTTAAATCTTATCTTTGATTTAGGTTTATCATTATCTTTGATTTAGGTTTATCATTATCTTTAATCTAGGCTTATCACTTATCCTTTGTTATGTTTTAACTCTATATAAAGAGCAATATAATGAATAAAGAAGTGAGAGAGGCTTCCAGAAAATAATTGCTCTCTCCCGCTCTTTCTTTGCCAGTTCATATTACTTTGTTCTTGTGCTAAACAACAACAGATTGGTATCAGAGCCTATTTGTTCTTGAGGGATTTGTGCGTTGAGTGAATCCAAACACAAACCAAAAACACAATAACCAAAAGAAGAAAAAAACCCAGAAGAGATGGAAACTGAAACAATGTTCTCTCATGTTACACCACCAATTTTTGATGGTGATAACTATCAAGTTTGGGCTATTAGAATGACGGTCCATCTTGAAGCATTAGACCTTTGGGAAGCTATAGAGGAAGATTATGATATTCCTCCATTGCCAGAGAATCCTACTATGACTCAACTCAAGGTCTATAAAGAGAGAAAAACTAAGAAATCCAAAGCTAAAGCATGTTTATTCTCTGCAGTTTCAAGCACTATATTTACAAGGATCATGAGCTTGGAGTCGGCAAAGGATATATGGGACTACCTCAAGAAGGAATACCAAGGCAACGAAAGAACCAAAAATATGCAGGTACTCAATTTGATTAGAGAATTTGAAATGTTAAAAATGAAGGAGACAGAAAACATCAAAGACTACTCTAACAAATTGTTGGGTATAGTGAATAAGATAAGGTTGCTTGGTAAGCATTTTTCTGACGAACGAATTGTGCAAAAAATTCTCGTAACTTTACCTGAAAAGTACGAGTCTAAAATTTCTTCATTAGAAGAATCTAAAGATTTGTCAAGTATATCCTTGGCAGAATTGGTGAATGCATTGCAGGCACAAGAGCAAAGAAGAATGATGAGAAAAGAAGAATCCATGGAGGGTGCTCTTCAAGCAAAGGCAGAAAATTCAGAAGGGGGCAAAGATAAAAAGAACTACAATAAGAAAAAAGGGCAACAAGACTGGCAATAACAACAAAAAACAAGGATGAGATATATCCACCTTGTCCAAACTGCAAAAAAACAAACCACCCACAAAGAAAGTGTTGGTGGAGGCCTGATGTCAAGTGCAGAAAATGTGGTAAGATTGGACACATGGAGCGGATCTGCAAATCACAACAACATGAAGAGACAAAAGTTTCTATTGAGCAACAGCAAGAAGACCAACTTTTTGTTGCAACATGCTTCGCAACAAATATCAGCTCTAGCGATTCCTGGCTAATTGATAGCGGCTGCACAAATCACATGACCAATGATCAAGAGCTCTTTAAAGAGCTCGATAAAACCATTATTTCCAAAGTAAAAATTAGAAACGGTGAATTTATTTCAGTCAAGGGCAAAGGAACTGTGGCTATAGAAAGTTTAACAGGTTTAAAGTACATTACTGATGTTTTATATGTGCCTGATATTAACCAAAACCTGTTGAGTGTTGGACAGCTAGTTGAAAAGGGTTTTAAAGTCGTATTTGAAGACAAATGGTGTTTCATCAAAGATATGAAGGGCAGAGATGTATTCAAAGTGAGAATGAAAGCAAAAAGCTTTGCTCTAAATCTAATGGAGGAGGAGCAAATATCATTCTCAAGCACTGTAAGTAATGCAGAATTATGGCATAGAAGGCTTGGGCATTTTCATCATGGTGGACTTTTATATGTACAAAAACATAATTTAGTGAAAGGTGTGCCATTGCTAGAAGACAAGTTAGCTGATTGCGTGGCTTGTCAATATGGCAAGCAAAATAGAAGACCCTTTCTCTCAAACGACATGGAGAGCAACACGCAAAGCTGCAATTGATACACACAGATGTTGGAGGACCTCAGAAAATATCATCATTAAATGCATGGGTGGAAAATCAAAGTGGCTGCAGGATACAAAAGATAAGGTCAGATAACGGGAAAGAATACACCAATGATATTTTTGACAAGTTTTGCAGAGAAGCTGGTATTGAGCATCAACTCACAACACCTTACACTCCACAACAGAATGGCGTAAGTGAGAGAAAAAATCGAAGTATTATGGAGATGACAAGGTGTATGCTACATGAGAAGGAATTGCCAAAGAAACTATGGGCAGAAGCTGCAAACACTGCAGTTTTTTTTGCTAAATAGGTTGCCAACTAGAACTTTGCAGAAAAAAAACTCCGTATGAAGCCTGGTTTGGTTACAAACCCGATTTGCAAAATCTAAAAATTTTTGGTTGCCTTTGTTTCTTTTATGTACCACAAGTAAAAAGAGACAAACTTGATAAGAAGGCAGAACCAGGAGTTTTCATTGGATATAGCAATTTTTCCAAAGCTTATAGAATTTTTCAACCACAAAATGGAAAAATTGTTATAAGCAGAGACGTCAAGTTCATAGAGGATAGACAATGGAACTGGGAGGAGTCAATAAAAACACAATTGTCAGAGATTCCGCAATACTTTGAAGATGATATAGATGATGTCCCAGTTAGAGGAACAAAGTTTTTATCTGATATTTATGAAAAAAGCAATATTGCTGTATTTGAGCCTGCAGAATTTGAAGAAACTAAGAAGGATGACAAGTGGGTTGAAGCAATGAAGGAAGAACTCAGAATGATTGAAAAGAATAACACTTGGGAGTTGGTGAACAAACCTCAACATAGAAAGGTCATTGGAGTCAAATGGGTTTATAGAACCAAACTCAATGCAGATGGTTCTATAAATAAATATAAAGCCAGATTAGTTGTGAAAGGGTATAGACAAGTGTATGGAGTGGATTTCTCAGAAACTTTTGCTCCAGTAGCACGCTTGGATACAATCAGGATGTTGCTTGCTTTAGCAGCACAAATGAGATTGAAGACTTACCAACTAGATGTAAAATCTGCTTTTTTAAATGGTAATCTTCAAGAGTAAATCTATGTAGAGCAACCAAGGGATTCAAAGTCAAGGGACAGGAGGAGAAAACCTCTGCAATTACTAAGGCAAGGAGGAGTGTTGAAAAAGTGCCTTAGTTTGCTAGGATTTGCTTAAATCTTATCTTTGGTTTAGGTTTATCATTATCTTTGATTTAGGTTTATCATTATCTTTAATCTAGGCTTATCACTTATCCTTTGTTATATTTTAACTCTATATAAAGAGCAATATAATGAATAAAATAGTGAGAGAGGCTTTCAGAAAATAATTGCTCTCTCCCGCTCTTTCTTTTTCCTTTGCCAATTCATATTACTTTGTTCTTGTGCTAAACAACAACAGATTTCAATGGATACTTCAAAGGCACTCAAACGTCGGAAGCGCCCCAAGCATGGTCTGAAATCATATGTACATGGGAACGACCGTAGAGATATAGATCAGTTTACTTTCGAATTTCTCGTATCTGTTTTTCATGGATAAATGAAGTACTTCGTCTATGGGCATTGTAGAAAGGGATAGGAGATACCTTCAGGGCTTGGGTATGAGAACATAATTTTAAAAAAAGAAGGAATCCTACGGCGGAAAGTCGAGGCGCTGCTCACTTGCTTGAGCCAAGAGCGAATGATAGGAATGTAGTGGAAGAAAAAAGTACTTTGAAGGTTCCCACGACGTGGATTCGAACCACTCTGAAGTGCCTTTCCTTTTAGTCGAATCGTGGCTTTGGAAACCCGGTTCGTCCTTCTTTTCTTTCAATAAGCCGGCAGTTTTTTTCCTACCTTTCTTCTCACATAAAATTACCCACCCGCTAAGAACTGGAGAACATACGCTACCGCAGCATGATAATGTTGACTTTGTGATAATGTTGTTCCGCAAGTGAGTTATAAATGTTTTGAAGAATGGCAAGATCCTCTACGTCCAAATGGAGGTGGGCGGCCACATCCTAAATTGAATGCTCATTCGCGCGGGGCACTGTAGCCCCTGCGACTCAAAAAGCTCTTCGAGCTTAGAAGAAATCAACTCTTTTAAAGAGTCGAACACAAAGTCCGACAGTTTTTCTTCAATGTTCTCAGGGCTGAGCCCGCGAAGATGTCGTCCAGCTCTAAATGCCAGGTAGATCGCCAAACTCACCGACATTCCCATGGAAAGAATATACTCGCTTACTATCCAATCCATTAAAAACCATTTTACCTCGGTTGTATGTAAACTCTCCCCTTCACCCCCACCCCCACCCCCCTAAAGTGGTAAAGAAGGGCTCTTTGGGATCTAATTTTCTTTCTATCTGAGAGGACAAACAAATAGAACGGAAAAAGTTCTTTCATTGTATTGATAAAATGAAGTCTAATAAAAAAGTTTTTTCCTTTCATTGATAGAAAGACGTCTAACTAGAAAAAGGTCTCTTTATTACTTCAAGAAGAGAATCGTTGGTTTGACCAACAAACTACTTGGGAAAATGAAAATATTGGATTTTGTGACTCGCACCGGCTATGGTGACCATTCACCCAACTTAAGCTCTGATTCTGACTCAAGCCTCCCGGCCTGGCCTCTCTTGCTACTACCTCTATGAGCATTTCCATTCCCAGCGCTTCACTTATAGCTATAGCTCTCTGGGTAACTTCGGCTGCATCTTCTCTAGCTCACTGCGCAGCACTAAAGTGATTTCCTCAAGACCTAGCGATTAAAGTAGTTCTATCGAATACCCTTTTTTTTTAATTCAAGCAAACCATGCCCAACAATTATTAGGTCACATAGAGAGATATAGCTATTTCTTGAGGCGATACACAAGCAAGACGACTCCTGTCATGATTGGAAAAGCACGAACCAAGATCCATAATAAGAAAACTACAATCAGAGAAGAAAAGGAGTGATTGTCGTCCATCATTCCTTGCATTGCATCATAGCTAAGGCAAAGCGCTTTCTTTCAAGAAAGCATCTAGTTTCATCTTTCTTTCATTAGTTAACCCACCTTTTTCTACGAGGGATTGTAGTAATTCAGTTTTTATACTACTTAGAATGGCTCTCTCATATTGCGAAATTCTGTCTAGTGGCATTCGATCACAAACTCCATTGACAGCTGCATAAATGACTAGAATTTGTTTTTCAATTGGAAGTGGTGCATATTGTGGTTGATTCAGCACTTCTGTAAGCCTTGCACCTCTTTTGAGTAGTGCCTGAGTCACAGCTGACCCAACAAAGGCGGCCATTTTGCGATGTGCCAACTCCAGTTTTAAACTACCGCAGACTTGTTTCATAGGTTTCAACTGAGCGGCAGACCCAACGCAACTGACAGATAAACTAACATTAATAGGAGATCTAATTCCGCATAAAAAAAAAGCTCTGTTTCCAAATAGATTTGTCCATCAATAATAGAGATCACATTTGTAAGAATACAAGCGGATATATTATTTTTATTATGTAATGGATTGAAAATATTATTATTAAGTCCAATTTAGATCTGTTTTAATTTAGTTAGTTTATTAAATTAGGCTCAAATAAATAAAAACCTAATCTATTTAGATAAATTATTTTGCTAGAGTTCGTTTTATTTATGTTAAGACAACATATAAATATGCCTATAAGTATTGAAAGAGAGCAGGTTAATTAATTATAGAGAATTCACTTTCGTGAACTTCTTTATTCATTGAGAGCAAACTGAATTTATAAAGTACAATTCTTCTTATAGTGTTCAATCTCTTATATCTTAAGTTTCTCTTTGAAAGACATTTGTGGGTCTAAGATTTATCTTTTCATTGAATATTATACCAAGGTTCATGGTTGTAAGACGTTATTAAGTTGTAGTGTATTCAAAGTTCAAATATGGTTTTAACGTTCCTTGCTTTGTTTTTGCATTCTTGTGCTTTTCTTGAGATTTGGTTCTTAAGAATCACATCACCGCAGGAGTTCCCCATTTCTGAATTATTGTTTGGTGGGGAAGAAGAAGATAGGGTTGTTTTGAGGACTTTAGAAGGCAAAGGAAATGAGAGCACCATGGGAAGATGCAAGAGAGGCGATAAGCAACAAGGCAGGTAGCAGAACTATGCATGGGCCAAAATATGTGCGCATCATGTTTGGAGACGGCATGTATCCAGCTCAACAGTAACGCTTGGCCATAATTTGACATTGTCCTCATTGAACAAAGACATCTAAGCCAAGAAGGATTCCAACCACAGCAGTATACGCATGGTGAAATTCTAACTAAGAAAAGATGTTGAAGTCAAGAGGAATTCAACAGCAGCAAGACTTCTGTGATGAGTTCCAGTAACAATGAAATATTCACGCCAAGGGGAATTTTAAAGGCAAAAGGATACGCAATTAGAGTTTTAACCTAAAATGAGACGCCAAGAGCAAGTCCAATAGTTGCATGATATAGGATGTGATAAGAGTTTTAGTCTAGGTAGAATTTTACAATTAAGAAAGACCAAAAATCCTAATAAGATTAGGATACCATTAAATAAGATCAATCTTGATAAAATTCTAGTTGTCTTAAGAAACCTTGTCATAAGTGAATAAGGAACTTTAATACTAGTTGAACTAGGACAATACTGTTTTATGTTCATTAAGTTTTATTCATTATTCATAAAGTTATTAATTCAAGAACTTGGCATTCGGTATTTTTGACTATTGCTTATTTATCTTATCAGTTATCTTTAAAGAGTTGTTTGAAGATAATTTGGGTTTAAGTCAAGGTAAAGAATTGTCTTTTTTGCTTAAAAGCAAAGGTTGAAGGTAAGAGTTACCTTCTTCAACCAAGGTGAATTCTGATAGATTTAAAAATTATCTTATCTGTCCAATATATCCTTTTATCATTAATCTATCCAAAATTAAAGTTTATAGGACATTAACCAAAGTAAAGAACTGAAGGATCAAATAAGACAACAGTTAAAGAGTAGTTTCAAAGTCATGCTAAATCTTAAGGTGTATAAAAATTAAGACAAAAAATCAGGACCCAACAGGTTAGTAATGATTATTCTGTTTTGCCCAACAAAAATGTCTTCTAAATCCTCCTAGTTGTTTAAGGAAAAATCCCTTAAATTTATATTTTTTATATCTAGAAAATGGACAAAATAACTATATATGAACAAAAAAAAATAGAGACTTTTTATTCTTATTTTAAAAAGTATTTTTAGTATATAAAAAAAAATATTTTTCTTTTTTACAAACTTTACAACTAAATAAAAAAAAGATTTTTAATTTTTTTATGCCAAAATGATTTGTTTATTTTTTTGGTCTACCTTATTTTTTTTGAGTTTTTGCTGCATCTGACACCATTTTTTATTTTTTTATTTTATGTTTGCAAGCCTGCACTGCCTCTAAGATTTCTTTAGTTGTATATTTGCCCCACACCAGGGAATTTTTATCTCGTTTTGTCAAAATTAAGGTGATGGGTCCCTGCTGTTTCTTGAACTGGATATGAATTTTTTTAAATTATGAGGATCCTTTTTATTTTCTTTAGAGTAGGTATTTTTTGAAGCATCCAGACATTTGACACCTACATGAAATTGAAATTTCAATTCTTCATTCGGATAGATTTTTCTAGCAATGAGAACGAATTCACATTTGAAGTGCTCCATTGGAAGTATAGGGGTTAAATTGCGTGTTTCTCCATGCTCTAATGTTATTTTAAACAAAACTCCTGTAGAGTTGACGGTTTGCAAGGAGTGTTAATGGTCATGGAATCAACTAATTTGCTTGTTGGGAGAAAACCCCTGCTATGTTAACTTTACTTCCGGGTCTTTAGTTCTTCATGTTCCTTTGGTGCACTACACTAATGCTCCCCTTGTTTTGTTTGATTCTTACCAAACAGAAGTCGGGGGCTATTCTCTTACGATGCATTTAAATTAATCTTTATATATAACTTGAGTGTTTTTGTCAAAAAAATTACCTTATTTTTTTCTATTATACAATTGTAGGACTCTTCTATTAAATTTAAGATTTAACCCCGAGAAGTCGCTTATTTCGCGACCCTAATAAGAGGTTTCCCAATTGCTTTCCTCTTCGTCTTTTTGATTGCACTTGAAATTCCCTCAAATACCCTCTCCTCTAGTAATCCTTTAAAAGAGCTTCTAGTACCCCTCGACCCTAAAATCAAAGCTAGTCTGCAGCTGCTAGTCGGGAAGAAATGGGCTTCCTTGCTTGACTTTTTTAGGGATTGATAGCTCTAATCAATAAGTGCAAAAAAAATTGGGGATTATAGGCTCAATCCCCCTATCACCTTAGGAGACTTGCTAGTTCTTCCTTTGCTTCTGGATAACACCCTCTGTAAGTTCCTATTTAAGTAAGAAGGGCGACTCTTAAAGGATGCTTTGCATACAGATCGCACCATTAAAGAGGACATCAAGAGTTCTTCCCAGGCCCCACCGTGATCCATGCCGATGCACTCGGTTAGTGAAAATTATGTTTTTTTCTTCGTTTCCTGAAATGGGTAGCTATCATTTTCTTGTGGGATTCTTTACTGGGTATGCTTGGGAATTCGAATTTCCTCCTTATTAGATGTTTTTGTCTTTTTACTGAGAATTCTTGTACACTCCTTGTACTAATCCGGTTCTGTCACTTGCAAATGATTTGGCGTCACGGAACGTCTGTCTTATGAGCTGCTGTTTTGTATCTTTCTTCAACATTTTGTTTTGCTGCTTGGTCTGGAATATGTAGAGGAATTTAAGGTTTTTGAGGCGGGTACTTGGTTTTTTTGTTGTTAAGGTTGGAGTAATCATTTTCTATCTAAACGGAAGTATCATTTGATGATCCCTACGGATGATGTTAGTGGAATAAGTCTCTGGATGATGATGTTATGGAACTTCAGACCCATCTGTTGTATAGTCTGATTCATTGTAACGGGTTTGGTCATTTGGTCTGCATTAATGGCATTGAAGGTGGTTCTAAGTGTCTGTGTGGCAGAGAAAAGGTCAATGGATCTTAGATTGCTTTATGGCGTTGCTTATGGCTACAGATTCTGCGTGGAAGCTTTGGAGTGACAGAGCACAATTTTATCAGTGCAATTGAACTGCTTAGCTCGTTGGAACTTGAAGTGATCATTGAAGTGAAAGCCAGCTGGTTACACAATCAAAGATCTACTCAGATTTATGTTAACTATCAAATCTTGTGCTTCCATGCAAATTAACAAAGCTACACTAGTAGAATCTCCACCCAGAGCAAGCCTTTGCTTTGAGAAAAGAGAAGTCAGCAGGTCATAGGAGGTTCTCTCTGCTGGATCATGTTCCAAAAGTAATGAACAGTGTGATTTAAGTTTCTAGAGCATTTATTGAAACACCTTTTTTTAATAAATTTTATTTACATGCACTATAAAGCATGTATATAAATACATATAAATCATTATTTATAAAGCATATAATTTATATATTAAGCATAAGATATTAACATAGAAAGATATAAATTAGAAGTTATTTATAAATAAAAGATTATTTGCAATTATTTATGTAAATGGGCAATTTATAGTATAAAATTGCAACTTTTTATTTTAAATAAATAATTTATTTTAATCATTAAAGTAAAGATTTAAAAAAATAGTTAACATATATTTATTGTTTATTGAATTGGACCACTGTAAATAAAATTTAATTAAATAAATATTATTTATCTTAATTTATATAAAATTTAATAAATTTTATTGATTTTAATCTTGAGAAGGTAATAAACATATTCATGGATTATGTGTAAGATCTTCTATATGGTTAAAGCTTTAAAATATAACTTCATGAATTGTACAAATATATATTTTTAACATAAAATTTATATAAATAATATTTACTTAAACTCTTTTATGATATTTAATTATTAGGTGATTTTAGTTTGTTTAATAAAACTATTTATTAGATAATAATATTTATTTGTAGATATAAAAAATATTAAAAATAATCATTAGAGCTATTCAATAACTTGGAGTAAATATTTAATTAAATAAGTATGACATTTACAATGAATTTGATTTTATTATGAATATTAAATAGATAATTAATTTAAATAAATATTATTAATTTATGATAAAATTTAAATTTGATTTAAAAAATTTTAAATTAAATATGTTGTATTATATATATACATTATTTTTCTACCTTGTAACCTAAAATTAAAATTTTTAGTGGAATAGCCTTAAGTTAATTTGAAGTATTAGATAATTACGAGATAATTGGATTTGAGCATTTTAAATTAGAGCTAAAATATTTATGGGTTTAAAGTCACTTTTCTAACTCATGATTTAGGTTAAATGTGTAAGGATGTTAAAAAGAGAAAAGCGGTAAATTGTTTTCTTCTCATCATAAAAATATAAGTTTTTATAGGAATATTTTTGTTCACACATTGAAAAATGAAAATGGCGAAAAAAGGATATAAGTATTTTTGAAATACTTTTCTATTTTCTGTATATATAATAATACAATATATATATATATATATATATATATATATATATCCGCACTAAATACTGTATTAGAATAAGAAAATGGTTTTAAAATTCCCATAATCCCACAGGTGTGACATCTGCTAGTGTGTCATGGAATGAAACTCGGTGGATTTGAGTGACAAATTTGCTATAGAATCCTCACTACACAAAAAACCAAGAAGGTATCAAATTTGGTTTTGCAATCTTTTCATTTCTTTAGTTCTTGCCTCGGTATATATGGTTTTGATTGATAGGCTGCTTTGATAGAAGATTAGACCAACCTGTTAAAGAAAGAGTGGAGGCAGCTTAAAATTCAGATCGTTTGTGAAAATACTAAGTATATTAAATTGTAGGAACACGAAGATTCAGATGGGGCCAGGGCTTAAGTTCTTGTTAAGAATGGTGAAAGAGCAGAAGTGGAATTGATAAGTTCTACGGCAAGAGGTTTTTTTGTAAGTGTACCAAGAGAACTGTTCAGTGGGCTCTCTCTCTCAAATCTTCTTTACCATTTGCATTGCAAACTAAATTTCCATCCGACCCTCTGAATATGATATAATAGATTTAAAGGTATCCTTTGGATTTTGCGTTACCGTAATCTTGCTGCCAAGTGGAAGTTCTTAGCATTCGAATCAAGGTTCAGACGGAACGGCTTAGACCCATCAATGTAGAAGCAAAATTTAGACATGTAAACACGATATGCAGAATAAGAATTCAAGTCCTGACACAAGTCCAAATCAGGAAAGGAATCAAAAAATAGTGGGCGAAATTTAACCAGATATGAAATTGAAAAATCTTCTTAAAAGTATATGATCAAGAGAAACTGAAATTTTTGTCATCATTTGTTGGTCAGGTTTGAAAACTTCATTTGACGTTGGAATCTTAACTGATTCTATGTTGAGCACTGCTGATTATTCTTAGCCAAAAAAGGAATGGTAAAAGCAACGTTGATAAAAGTTCTGTTTGCAGAAAATCAATTTGAATGTTGTAATTGCTGATAGAAATTCAGAAAACTTATATTTTCTGTGAAACCAACAGAAAAGAAAGAATTGGTTGAGAAAAAGAGAAGTCTGATGGTGAGAAGTTACTCTTAATTCTAATATTCTCTGAATACTTTTTCTCTTTTTTCTATGTTTTATATTAGCACATAAAGTTCTTGCAAACAATTATTATGTTAGTGACAGCATCCGCTGTATTCTTATTATTTATTTGAGGCTGTTTGTGTTTATAGCTTTAATTTTACTTGAACTTTAATAGTTTAATAGGCTATCAGTCAATCCTCCGGAAGTGAAAATTTTTTACATGAATACCCAGAAGGGCAATATTTTCTGTTCATTTCTTTAAAAGAATGTTTAAGTCCTTTCTGAATTCTTTGCAGAAGTTGTAAGTGAATACGGGCAAAAATAGGTTTTCTTGATTTCATCTGTGCCGCTTTGAATTGGAAGCTGGATGATATATGCCTATGTAGATTGAATTTTCTGTTTCATTTTGAATGATCTAGAAAATTTTGAAAGTATAAGGAAGCTTTTATTCTCTTAAATGCATTACTTTACCCTAGGCAGATAGTGGGAATCGAACCCGCTTCTCTTTGGCCAAGAGACTTTTACCATTCAACTATATTTGCATTTTTTACTTGAAATCATTCAACCATAAAATCAAGAAAGGTGTCTGAATTATGAAAGAAGTAGGATTTATATTGTCACAAAGCTTTGTTCTGTTTGGTATAACATATTTAAAATCTCTGAATGTTCATAATGTTCTAAATTGCAGGCCAAACTAAGCATTGGAAATGTTGTGAAGTGCTGCATCAAGAAGATTACTTATTTTGTTGCTTTTGTTGAGGTGAATTACATCCTTGCTGCTGTTTTTCTCAAAATAAGTATCTCATCTGTGTTCATATCATATTATTGCTTCGTGATAGCTAAATTTTAGTGGATATATCTACAGAAGTGATTAATTAGTGATCTGGCATAGGGGCACAATGCAGATTTTAATCTTTATGCACCTGTTGATTTTCTTATAAATTCAATTCTATGGAACCAAAGCCTCTGAGATCATAAAATCATTTTCTACTTTAATCTAAGTTTGACTTAGCTACATTGATATAGGTTGAATGTGTGCCTGCACCAATTCACAAGAGAGAGATCTCATGGGATGCCACATTGGACCCTGCATAATATTTCAAAATTGGTTAGGTATATCAGTTTAGTTTCTGGTTAAATTGTACTGAATTAAATGATTACATTTTATGCACCTTATGATGCAAACATATTAAGTAAAGAGAGTGTGGTTAATCAGCCAAGTAACCATTTTGGTATGGCTTGTCTCCTGGCCAAAAAAGCTTTCTAAAGGGGGAAAGATCTTTTCAAATTTGTGTCATTTGGTTGTAATTGGAGAAGAGCAGCTCATGGAGGATTATAGAAACTATTTTACCTCTATTGTGAGAAGCTCAAATTTTAGGCTTTTGGATGTAGCCTTTTGAGCTTTTCTATGGCTTATACCATAACCTTAAAATCTTGTTTATTAAGGTAGTTACACGTTTTTGCCAAATGATGTACTTGACAAACAAACAACCAATAATTTCTTTTGTTAAATGTTCTACTAGTATAAGATCTACTCAAAGAAGCTCTGCTTAAAAAGCTTTACCAAATGAGCTCTAAATCTGGATGGCTAAAAGCTATCAATCTTCCCGCCCATTAACTTGAATTTACATTTACCATCTAGGTTTGATGCTCTTCTTGGTGATTTGAACCTTCTAAGCACTGTGCATGTTAGCTTCACTTGCTAGCAACGTTTTGTTTACGTTTGTTTTAAGATAAACTTTCTGAACTAAGGTTGTGGAGGCCAAAGTTCATTAATTAGACTTTGAACTTTAGCACATTTTTCTGTCTTTAAAGGAGAATATAGTATTGCAGCTATCTTATTTACTAGACAAGTTTCTATGAAGATTCAGACAATAACCTGTTTATATATTAAATTTGTTGGCTATTGTTTCTGCTGCAGCCGGATCTGAAGACCGAGGCCTTGGAGTTTGTGGTTGGTGGTCATGATCCCTTGGATGGAAGATTGGAAGCAGCTCATGCTGATACTGAGGTTTTTGTTTTCACCTTATGAATAGGAGCTTATCATTACTAAGTTCATCATGGCTGTGCAATACAACATTGCATTGTGATAGTGGTTATTGTACAATAAAATTCTGAAAACAATTATTTGAAAACCGACATCATTTTTCAATTTCCAATATTAGTATACGAGAGCACATTTCATGCCATATGACCTTTCATCCTTGCAAATTGTAGGACTCTCCTAAAGGGGGTATATGTACAAAGTTTCTGATCAGTAACCAATTCAGAGCTTACTTTCATTTTGCATATTTGTTTGTGGCCATGCTGTGGCCGATACTTAAACTGTTTCCAAATTTTTGCAGTGGACCTATGCAGAATCTCTTATAAAAGAACTGCAAAAGGTGGCAGGGATCAAGTCTGTATAAAGAGGTCATTTCTTTGTGGGCCCAGGTTTATCTCCAATATTTCAGGTGAACCTGACAACTAGATTCTAGTAGTGGACATATTTAATAATTTATGAGATCAAGAAGAATTATCTGCTTTGAAAACTTCCTACTTATGTGCTGCTCAAATTCTGAGAATACTTTTCAAACATTTAATTATACTTTTTTGTTAATTAAACCCTAGTACAAAGTTATTTTACTGTGTCAGAATTCTGCCAAAACAATGGGAGTTTATATGCAACATATTCTTTATGTTTGCCCCGGAACAAGTTGCTTCTTGTTTTGAGGGGCGTATGGGAGTTACATTGGTGAACTGATCCAATCATCATGTAGTCTACCCTTTCTTATTTTCATTGTTTGGCAACTGTCTGCATTTCTTCTTACCTAAACAATTTTAACCTTCAATTAAGCCCTAGTCTTTATGTTATCCTTTTTCCTCCTCAGTGCTAACTTGGTTTGTTGAAAAACATAGCATTGTTTAGTAATTGGTTTCATTTCCAGATACTTTAATACGTGCATTCATTTGGTGTAAGCTCTACTGCTGTCCACCTGATGATCTGAAGGAAAGTTTGCCATCTACCCTGTCTTCACCTAATTCTTTGCATTCAGAATACAATTCAATAAATTTTCTGCTTTGTATCTTCCTTCTGTCCAGGTTTATATGGAATAAATGTTAGAAAAACAGTGCAAATTACTTGCTTGATCAGGGAACAAAGTGCAAGAGGTGAAAGTCCTGAAAACTCAACCTGATTGGATGATTTTTGACATTCGTTTGATCATTTCTGAATTTGTGTTTAATTCCAAGCCATTAACTTTGATCTCATGCAAAAGATGATTATATTATTGTTGATCTTATAGCCTTGCAGGGAATGCGTTTTCTTTTCCATGTTTGCTGAGCTTGACCAGTTGTACGGAGCTTATGTTCGGAACCCATCAATTCAAGTCAACTTGTTTAAGGGTATTCTTCTTTTTATTTAGCACCCTATGCTTTTGCCAGTCCATGTTAAGTGCCCATAATACAAACACCAAACTTCCTTATATGGTCCAGGAATTTATTTGGGATTCATTTACCAACGCAGGTCTTGTAGATCAAAGTAATAGCTGAGATCAACAAGTGACTTATTTTTAGAAGGTCAGGTTTTTGAACCATTAATATAGGTTTCCCTTCAGTAAGAGTTGCCTATTCCTTTTATTAATAAATAAAATAAGCTGCATGTACTGTTTCAAGTTAAGTGAAATTTAAGGGCCATGTACAAAGTGCAGCATCTTGTACATTGAGAAAGACTACCATGGTGCATGAGGAGAGCAAAATTTTGTGCTATATTCAACAAGTTCTGCTTAGATGATAATAGACTTTGTGTTTTTGAGATGTGTATTACTCAGTAGAACATTTAATCTTTGTCATGTCCTTGCATTAAGCAGAGTTTGGTGGTAGACCTTCTTGCTTCTCAATGTTGCGGAAGTAAGCAGTGAATACTGAGAAGCCTCTGTTTGGATTATCAGTTTCAATTTTGTCTCTTTTGGCAGGTGATAGTCCAAGCGACATTGTATATAGAAGCAATGAAATAAACAATTTATCGTGTACAAATAGAGTCGAATAGTTGTTAACTTGTAGTTGTAGAATTGGTTTATTCTCTTAGTCAGCTGTACGGATGACAGTCCAGTCCAACGACCTTTTTCTCCCGGACGCAGCCTGATCCTGACAGGCATCCAGACATCTGAGGGTAAAATAAAATTTTATTAAAATTCTTAACTGTTTCTTTTGAGGAAACCCAGCGGCAGTGGGTTGGGGCCTCTACTCATTTATAGTATAGCTGCATATTCTTCCCTTCCATGCTGTAGCTAAAAAATAGTTATATTTTACTTGTTCATCGTATGTTGGGGATTACAGTTGTAGAAACCTATAGAATTTGAGAGGTAACAGTCTGTTCTTGCATTATCGCACAAATCGAGTGGATGGTTCTACCATTCCCTTGTGTCATGTAATATGCTGATGGTTTTATCTACTTGAATACATCATTTCATCATATTAAGCAAGATGGCTGACTTTCATCTTGTTGACATTCTCACTCACTCATTCTAACGATGAATATATGTGTCAGTTATACACACACATATATATATAATTGTTACACCTCCAAATTTGAAGTAGAATTTTTCTTAACTTATTAAATTTAAACTGTTGCAGTCAATCATTATATCATTGCTAAGAGTTCACAAAATTTCTAACTTCTGCTCTGATATTACATAACCTTTTTCACATTTCTTAAAGATTGGAAAAATTATTTATCATAAGTTCTTTGAAATATATTAATATAATATTATTGATATTTTGGGCATTATTGTTTATCTCATAGTAATGGCTAGCAACTTAATATTTATTCTGATACTGTTCATGAAATAAAATTTATCTTCCAAATTTTGGATCCATTTTTCATAAGCCAGTGAGCTCACCAAGAATTAAAGAAAATTAAGGTTAAAATTTTTTAAATGTCTCTACTACCTTTAAGAAATTTGTCTCAGTATTGACTTTGAAATTAGTTATTTGAAGTTTTATTGGTTAAAAAGAACCAAGCAAAATGATAAATCCTTAAGAGTTGTCTACATATGTAATTATATTTTATTTTGTGTCATAGTAAGAGTTGAATTAAAGTATTGTTGTGAAAGAAAATAATTGCATAAATTATTAAGGTCGTTGTGCTAAATATTTAAATGTTATCATGGAAAACTATGTAACTTAAGGATAGTCATGCATATATAATTTAAATGTTTATCATTTAATTATAAAGATATATCAAAAGCGTTTCTTCAAATTTATTTTTTTTATAAATCTATTGCAATGATTTTGTTAAAAATAAATTTAAAAACATGTTTGGAGCTATAATTTTAAATTGGTCATCAGTAGATTTCAATTCAATTTACGTTGAGGGTGAGAGCAAAAGATTGTATTTGAATTATAATTCTGGAAAAAGAAGAAGGAAAAAAAAGAAAAAAGGCACATTCATATGGGGGGTGTGTTTGTATTTGAAATTAAAAAAGTATAAATATTAAGGTAAAAGGTTTATTTTATTAAAAAAAGAAAAACATATATTGAGATTAAAAAAAAACTTTAAGGAGTCAATAAAAATAAGAACCGCCCTCGGTATTTTTACATTTTAAAAAATAAAGGTTACTACCAATACAAATAATAATAATAATAATAATAAATAATGACGTCTAAATTCCTGTCCCGAGGACATGCGTCAATGATATGATTTGACTAAGGATAGGTGCTAGATACCCAGTTTTGTAAGTTTTCTAATCTTACCCAGACACTCCAGTTTCGTTTTGTGTCTTGACGTCGTATTTAATCTCAGCATGAATTGCGCTCATGTCTTTTTTATTGACGTAAATACCCTCACTCTTTATACATTATTACCTGCACCATACAAGGACAATCCGTTCCCCTTTCTCATTTCTTGTACTTCGACTCCGGGGGCCCCTTAAGACAAAGGATCTCACAAGCGAAGCAATAGAATCTTCTACTCCTTTCCATTCTCTCAGTAATCTATCTGTCAGAAAATAGAAATATCCTATTTCTTGCTTTGCTTCAAAGTTTGTAAAGAGAGGCAGATTCAGTAGGCAGGCAGATAAACCAGAAATGGGCATGGGAACAAGCACCTTTGTCATCAGATGGATCAACTTATTCGCAATGGTATGTATGTGGCGGCTCTTTTCCCAAATTTTGTTCTGTATTGAGCCCTCTATTCATAATGGCTGTGCTTCCTCCATTTTTTCTTAATATTCTCTCGGTGCTTTTCAACTGGTTTGTTATGGGTTTTCTTGATATATGTAGATATCCTGTTAATTGTTATTTGGTTTTTTGGCATTTTTAGTTTTGTCTGCTGTCCGATAATCGTCCATCTTTGTACAATTTCTTATACATTGATGGTTTTTTTTTCCTCTAGTATTTTGTGTGGGGTTTTTGTGATATCTGTCTTACGGCAGAGCACGATTCTAAGGCAACATTTGATGCAACTTACCTGAACAAGTATGTTATAATTTTTAATGGGTGCAACTTCGTAAAAGAAAAAAGATAAATGAAGAGGGATTGAATTGTGTGTTTGTGCATTTTAGTGATTTTTTGCTTATTTCAATATCTAATGTGCAGCTTTTAGCTATAGCTGTTATAATTTTTGGGGTGTGGATGAGCACTCATCACGAAAACTGCCGAAGGTCCCTTACCCTTCCTGTCCTAGGCCTTGGTGCCTTCATCTTCGTAATGTAAGATTTCAGTTTTCAAATTGCGATTCCTTTTTACTTCTCTTCTCGCTTTTTGTATTAGTGTAGATATTGTTACTGATGCATTTTCTTGTTCCTTTGCTTTAAGATCTATAATTGGATTCCTGGGAGCATTGAAGAACAACACAATACTTTTGTGGATTGTATCCTTAGCAATCAAATGATCTTTTCACATCCAAGTCATCTGATTTTATTCTTTTCCTGCAAAAACACTTTCTTGACTTTTTACTTGCAGTATCTCATCATGTTGTGTGTCATTTTGGTGGCAATTTTGGTATTCACAGTATTGGCGTAAGTATTTTTGGTGCAGAGTTGAAGTTGATTCTCTCCCTAATTTTATGATGTTTTATAGGACATTTATTATTCTTATGAGTGGTGGGGTGCTATTGACAGCAGATGCAGCATACTTTTTAATGTATATATAACATAGTACAACATGCCTTTATGGATTAACTGATTAGCATAACATTGCAGTTAGAAACCTCCTGACACAGGGGAAACTGAAAAGAATATTATGATCATAGAGGGGTAGAACAAAATCTCCTCTGTGTGTCTATTAGATCCCTGACAGTAGTATGTTAAACAATGACCAATTATTATTGAGGAGTAAAGTGTGAATGACAGAATGCTGATATTGAGATATAAGCTATGATAAAGGCAAGGCAAAATGAAATGTGAAATTATTTCCTATTCTTGAACCTCTGAAAATGATCTTAACTGAGTGATTGACTAGGTTCTGCTTGTTGTTTTGTTTAACTTGAGGGCAAGCTTCTCTTTTGACATCCACTTAACAATTGATAATTGCCATATGTTGTAGGTTTATCATAACAAATAATGGATCTGGTCATACGGTCGCTGGTTTGGGGTAAGAAAATTTAGTTCATTTAAAGAGTAATGATTGCATCTCATTTTGCTTTTGGGTAGTAAATACCCTCCTGGTGTATAGGTTTGGTTCATCTTGGGTAAAGTAACAGCCACATGTTTGCACTCGTGGACAGAATGAGCTATTGCCTTCTGATGAAATAAATAGGCAGCATTGACCTTGTTCTGATTCTCTTTTGTGTGTCAGCTGGGATTGGTATGATGATAAATAGTGTCTTCCTATCTGGTTAGGTACAAGGAGTATCAACTTAAAGATTACAGTTCATGGTTTCTGAAACAGGTCGGGTTTCTTTTTCTGTGTTGTTAGTATTGTTTTGTATGGGTACAGAGACCGGGGAGTTGAACTTTTTTATGTGTAGTTTGTGCCATTCCTCCTCCCTCCACCCTGAGAGAGAATTTAGAGTGCAGTATTCTTAGAATTCTCCTTCTGTTTCAGCTGAATAATAGTGATAACTGGAAGCGCTTGAAGAGCTGTCTTGTCAGAACTGGGGACTGCAATAATCTATTAAAAAAATATAAGGTTCATTTTTACTACAAGTGCTCATTCTATCATCTCAACAACTTGAATTTTACTCTTTTTACTTCTTGATACAGACTCTTAAACAGTATAAGTCTGCAAAACTGACCCCCATTGAAGCTGGTTGCTGTCGGCCACCGTCTGAGTAGGTTCCTTCAATGCTTTATAATTTATTTTATTTTTCCAGTTAATTTTATTTATACGTGAAAACAGGTGAAATGTTTAGTTTAGCAGCATTTACAGATATTTTAGCAGCTATTTTACCAACCAAATTTTCATGACATGAATTTACAGATATTATTTTTATGTTCTTCTACATTTAACATACATGAAAATAGTAGAGTGAATAACATATATCAGTTTTTCCTCGGCAGTTGTCTGTATTCACCGCTAATATGGCACAATTATTAATGTTAACGAGAACTTCTTTGTGGCTGATGTATTCTTTCATTGGGATTCAATTGAATTTGTAGATGCGGTTATCCAGCTGTCAGTGCTTCATACTATGACTTGAGCTTTCATCCCATTAGTTCCAATAAGGACTGCAAACTCTACAAAAATTCACGGGCCATCAAGTGCTACAATTGTGATTCCTGCAAGTAAATATCATCACCTTCCTATGCAATACCATCTTCTCCTTCCTCTTTGATATGGATATTCTCATGGTCATTTTTCTGTTTTTAATCATTTTTCAGGGCTGGTGTTGCACAATACATGAAAACTGAGTGGAGAGTGGTTGCAATATTTAATTTGGTTCTGTTTGTTGTTTTGGTAAGAGACCGTTTTACAAATTTGTGGCACATCAAACTATTTTCTTTCGTTAATAAAACCCACTTATGAATAATAATGAAGTCTAAATAGACCTACATTATTTCTGAAGGTAAACTGACTTGAATATCTGATACAAATTTATTGAATGTCAACTAGCATCATAAATTAATGCATTGAATTGCTTCATGTTCTTTCGTGTTAGGACTTTGTAACAAATTTTTACCGCCATATTTTGCTGCCATTTTTACTCCTGTGAACCTACCACTGTTCATAATGCTTGTTCTTGACCTATCTCTTGTTTATTTTCCATTGTCAGTCAATTATATACTTTGTGGGATGCTGTGCAAGGCGAAATGCTGCTAGAAGACGGTCAAAAATTTGAAGATGTTGCAGCTCCAAATTCTATCTTGAAGGAAGATATCCAAGTATTGTTCTTGGAAGTTCTCTTGCTTTGTCTTGTAGGGTTATTATTCAATTAAAGAAAAAACGGAGGGGTGACAAAGCATTATTCTCTTGTATGATGGATCAAAAAGTTTGTGACTAGAAAATTTGTATCTGAACCATGATTCTCTTGTATGATGGCTAGAAAAGCTTGTGACTGAGGGATTTATGTCTGAAGCATTGGATACTAAGTGAATAGTATTTATGTCTTTGGTTCATACTTGCCCAGTAAACTCAAATAAGCCTATAATAGAAATGTTTAAACCAAGAGATAACGGAGTTTTAGATTTTATTCAAACAATACCTCCGGAATAAAATTAATTAGAAAAGAATTTTTGTAAGATTACAGAAGGATATTCGATCCTAAGAATAAGTAGAGAGACCATTGTCCACCTAAGTAGAGGAAGTATGCTATCCCACTAACGATGACAAAAGTTGACTGAATTATCTTTCATAAGATATCGTAACGATTTTCTTTTTCAAAAAGTCTCTTGTGAAAGCATACACTTTTTACGTACTTTAAAATAAGGTGTTAACCAATCAATTATAAAAATATTATTCAATAATTTATTTTTAAAAAATTTATATTTCTTTAATAAATATTTGAATAAAAAGATATTATTTTTTTTAAATAATTTTTTAAAATTTTAAATAAGTAATTAATAATAACTTTTATTTTTTCAAATAATAATTAAAGCCGAACACAATAATTTTTTTATTTTTATGATAAACACATGTAACTAAGTTTACTATCGCAAATTTTTTTATGATAAATATATTATATCTATTTTACAAATTAATTGGTCAACATTACTTGCACAATGAAAAATATCCTATTATTTAAATTAATAGGATATTTTTTTTAATTGTATAATTGTTTATAAATATGACAGTGAAATTAATATGAGCTTTTTCTCTTTTATATATATATATATATTTATCTAAATAGACGTTTCATACAAATATTAATTTTTTATAAAATTAAAAAATTTCCATTCATCTTAAACATGTTCGCAGCATAAGAAAATTACAATAATAGAATCAGAACATCATCGTATTCGCATCACAACCAAACAGTTTGAGCTCTTAATTGAATTGGCAATATAATATTCATGTTAAATAAAATAAAAGTGAATATTAAGAAGGCTTTTCTAAGAGGTACGTAATTTATATATATTAATAAAGGAAAGGAATTGATTACTTGGATTCCACTGGTTATCTCGACCGAGACTATCACTGCCCTCTCTCTAACCTCCTCCGATTTCTCAGCCAAAAATAGGAAAAATGCTTCCACTTCTTCATCATTTTCCCGTCATTCTCCACGGTTAAATTTCAGTGTTCATTTCCAAAGTAAATCGCTGCTGGGAAAAATAATAAAAAATGTACAAGACCCAAATATTTGAAGAAGAGAAGGCGTGAAAATGAGCAATATGAAGAAGAAGAAGAAGAAGAAGATAAGGATTGAAATGATGTTCTGCCAAGATTTGTTCACGGATGACATTGGACAATTAAGGTATTGTGCATTTGATGTTTATTTTGTGCAAAGAGTTTAGAATAGTGAAAGATTAGTGTAGCATAGTTTTAATTATGATTCATCTGTCAATTGACGTTACTTTCTGCACAACTACACTAAAGCAAATAAATTAAAGTGGACACAGTTTTATAATATGCTCTTTCTTATCTCTTAAATTTGGTTTTACTAACACCTCATTTTATTAGATTTATTCTTATTGTTTAGTACTAATTGTCTTTACCATTGATCATGTTTGTAAGTTGGATTAAACTGACAGATGTCTTTTATGCATTATCATTGGCAGATGTTTGTGAGGCAAGGACAGCCCATAGCAATTCGATAATTTGTATCTGGGTTTAGGATACTTTAATATAATTAAACACTGAACGTTTTCAGTTCTGTTAATGCATAGATAACTAGGAGGATGTGACGTAGTTCCAAAAGTGATTAATGCACCTCATGATTAACCATTTTTGCATGCTGCACATGTGGCTGTGTGAATTGATTTATCTGTTGGCTGATTTTGAACTTGCTTGAGGGCTAAAAATTATTTTAGTACCATTTCTTTTTTTGTGTTGTCGACTTATTTGGCTAACTGCTTTTCGTTGGGGTTGTTTTATAATTCCATGACCTTGCATGATAAACAATAATCTATCTCTGACTAAAGTAACTTTTCCTTCTTGTCTTGAAGCAGGCAAGCAAGAAAAGATGGCACAAGATTAACCATGTAAAGCAATCACATTAAATTGATTGCTGTCCCTGAACATCATGTTAATTTGGCACATTATTTGCATTTCAATTACTGAGTACATTGAGAAAATTCAGCTTTTATTAAAACTTATCCTATAAACATATTCACGAAGCCTAGAAGTCCAAATGGATACTTACACCCCCAAGATAACGTTTGCAGCAATAATTTATACTCAGAAAAGGGACAATGATAATAAAGAAGAATAACTTTTCATTTGATTTATGGTATTGCAAGGACAGTTTATTTTGAGGTTGGCCATATTGTAATTATGGGGGAAATTAGCTAGATGACATCATATGTTTAAGCAATTGCAATAACCTGCTATATCAATTTAACGTGAAAGCTGCTGTGTCAGCTGAATGGCAACTAGAGAAGCCATATATCAATACTCCAGTTCTCTTTTTTTGAGAGACTGTATGAAGATTTTGCTAACTCATGCATTACCATGTTGGTTTCAACTTTTGGACCCTTCTAAGTTTATTTTACCCACTCACTTCTTTACAAATGGCTTCAGTTATCTCAGATTTCTTCTTTATGAATGCATTTTTAACATTTCATTAAGTGTGTTCAAAAGATTGAAAAAGGAAAACAGTATCAACACCCATCTACAGAAGGTGAGTTTTGTTTCACTTCGGGTGCTTATATTTTCTGCTCTCTCTGTTTCCTCCAATTTTCTCACTGAATTTTGATTTCTCATAAGATAAAATGTGTCCATATTTTTGTTTGATCAAAAATAGGGAGGTAAATACTGCTGGAAAAATAGATCAAATGTAATTTGATTTTTTTTAACTTTAAAATCTATTGGGTGATTGTGTTTTTTCTAAGACAAAATTCAAGCTTTAGAGATCCAAAAGGTAAGATCTTTGATAATGGAGGATAGATTTGTGTTGGTATGAAGCCAGAATTCCTTTAATTTCAGTTTACTAGAGTACTGAAGAATCTGTAGGATAAAACAATGCAATTTATGTGGAAACAATGAAAGGACATCAGTTCAAATCTTGGATTTTCAAATTAAGAAGATCAAGAATTCTCACTATTTCTTAAATTCTAGGCTTCACACATTCGCATTAGTTTCATAAAGTTGCTTTATTTTATACTGATCAAAAGTTCTTCAAAGGTGCAAAAAAAGTTTTAAGAAAATTTATCCAGAAACCAAATTAAAAAAGTGCCAAACAGGACTTAAAATAACAAAGGAAAAATGTGATTTTGCGTGTTAACTGGAGTAAGGTTATGATGGAGCATCATATAATTAGTTTGTATTTTTCCCAAAAGGATCTGGCATACTAAAGCTTTCCATGTGAGAAATGAGGTTTCCTTCAAGAAAAATAGGAAAAACACTTCCCATACTTTGGGTTTTTGGAAGCTTCTCAGAAGTTTCACATGCCATTGTGACATGATGTCTCTCTCTCTCTTGTTTTGTTTTCTGAAAACTAGATTTTTTATAATAATTTAGTTTGAGTTAGATTTGCCGATATATTCAACTTTTCTATAATGTGAATTGATCATTCTTGAAGTTTCATGTTAGAGTTAGAATTGCCTATATATTCAACTTTTCTATAATGTGAATTGATCATGTGAAGTTTCATGTATAGTTATGGTGTCAACTCAGGGTTATAGCCAACTAGATCTTCAACATAGTTTACTTTGTCTTGCAATACATGGCCCTCATTTCATGATACTTGGCGTTCACATTATCTGAAGTAGCACAACACTTCATAAATTTTTTGTAGTCTGACTTGCTTTTCTTAAGTTTCATGTGTTGCAATTGATTATAATACGTTATCTGATACAAAAATGACAAAATGGATATTTTGATAAAATTACTTTTAGATTTATTGGCATTAAAGAAAGGGTATATTCGTAGGATTTTATAGTGTTAAAGAAGTTCTCATTTTCAAGATACTTTCAAATTTTAATAGTGCATATAATCTTTCTTGAAGCATTTTTAAGATGGTTTTATATAAAAGGCAAATTCCATTTATTTGTATATTCAACATTATGTCTATGGAGGCTAACAGAATATAGACCACTTTTTTCTTCAAATGGCTCCTTACTAAATTATGTTTTACACCTAAAAATATTTTGTTTATTAGGTTAATAAACTTTCTAAAATTCACAAACCACTATGATGTCTCAATATGCTGCTTGTCCATGTAGCAATAACTGCAGTAAGAGTTATAGTTTTGTCCACTTCAACTTTTCTTATTTTAGAGAAGACAGTTTAATAAATTTATTAAGCAAGAATCATAGCATTAGACAGTCGTATGCTTTGTTGTCTACAATCATTGCTTGGCATTGTTTATGTCGTGATGTATGTGGCAGACATTCTTTGTTGCTTTAGCTTTGAAGCTATCTTATTCGAACTTGAGTGTTTTTGCATGCTTTTTCAGTCTTGACTGTGAGTTCCTTTAGTATCAAATCTTCATAACTGGTCTGAGGATGTTACAGATAAACATTGGGAAGTTACTATGTAGACTAACAATTATCATACTGTATTTGAAGATTGTAGAAAATTAGCATCATTACTAGAATCATGGATGTACTTGGTGATGAATGTCATTAAGGTCTTCCTTCAGCAACTTATTGGTGTTTGGACTGGTTGTGCTGATTCAAATTCATGAAGCTTGAAAACATTAGTTACTTATATTAAGTTTCCTGAAGAGGCATTTGACAGCTTACGTTATGTTAGGTTTCCCACGTGCCTTCGAACTTTTTGCCATGCCACCTGCAGATGCTCGTGCGCATGCAATTATAAATCCACGTTGATTTCTTGAATTGAAGAATCCTTGTATATTAAGAGTGATTTTGTTTTGCTGTTACAATTCTATAGCTTATGTATGCGTAAATAGAAACATTTTTTAATAGGGTTGACTATGTGTTTATGTGAAGATCGGATTTAATGGGTTTGTATAGATCTGTCAGTAGATTAATTGCAGTTCCACAAGATTGTTACTGTGGCCGTATATTTATTCCTTATGTTTTAGTCCTTATCAAATGAAGAGGCATTTGTGTTGACAACTACTTTTCGTTGTTTCTGATTCCTGCCTTTCTATTTCTGTATAATATAGGAAGAAAACTTTTCTGGAGGAATGACTAATCGGGGTCAAATTCTCGAAATTGGCAAAAGATGAATCATGACATCCTTGTCAAGATATTTATGGTCCTCAGTGTTTCTGATTTGATGTTTGGTGTTAGTCAAGTATGTAGGTCATGGCGTTCTGCTTCCCATGATCCAGTTCTCTGGGAGACACTAGATTTAAATAGGCTGCAGTCTAATGCCTTTGACATTCTTCCCGCAGAACCTTATGGTTTGTTGGATCACTGCTCTAGTCGGTGGAGGGTAATGCGTATCTTGAAGAGTTTCTATGCTCTGTTGCAATAATGTGACGCGGTTGATTTTCAGTTACTCTACGTACATAAAAGATGAGCACTTGGCCTACGCGGCTAAAAGGTTTTTCTTTTGTTTTTACTTCCAAATTTTCTAAAGTTAAATTTCTAAAGTAAATATAAAGTTGTTTTAGAAGTAAAAGAAGAAAAACTGTGTAGCTTGGTTCACTCAGGAACTAATACTGAGACTATAATGTGCAGGTTCCCAATGATCAAACATCTTGCTTTACCACCTTGTAATCAAATTACAGTGGATGGGTTCCGTGCTGCTATTCAGAGGTGGAAATTGCTTGAGTCTATGACTATTCCATACATCTCGAATCCAGTCAATATAATGCAGGTGATAGGTGCCAATTGCAACAACTTTTCTAAACTGAAAGTAATGTTCCCTTTTGACCTTGAATTCGCAACTTCCTTATTTATCCATATCCCGGAGCTTAAGGTCTTGAGCCTTCGATACTCTATTGTAGACAAAAATGTCTTGAACCTTATCTTGATGCTCATGGATGATCTGGATGCATTAAACATAGCTCATTGCCGACTTGTACAAGTCCCTCAATCTCCAGGTCCTCTCATAGTATACCGGGAACTTGATGATTCAATCATAGAGAAAGCCTCCAAGCTCAAGGAGTTTTTCACATGCCAAGAGCAATCCAGCAGTATCTGTCAGTACCAGTATAGTGATGAAAATTTTGTGAGGTGGTATGAATATGATGAAGCACTTTGGCGAGAGGATGAAATAAGTTCTCTTGCCTTTTGATGTAGAGACTGCTATGCCATCTAAAGAAATGGCATGAGCTGCAAGCTAGTAAAACCAGCTTTTTGCAGACATTTGGTAGTTTGATCTATTTTCGCTTGACTCCTGTTTGCTTGTAGTAAAGCCAGGTATCCTGTGTGTTTTTATATGGTAAATATATTAGAAACCAGACTCGTAATCATCCCCAGAAAGGAAAAAACCAAAAAGAAAAGAAAAAATTGGATAAAAATTTCACAAACTTCTCAACATATTTTATAGTTCTAGGCCTGAGCATGTTCCCGGCAAGCCATTTTGACTTGTATGTACATATTGAGTATTAATTACCGGAAGATGTGTTGTGGACTTGAGCGGAGTTTTCCAAAATATCAGAACAACATACGTACACGATAAAACGGCTTTTTAGTCAAGCTTTAATAATTGAATAGTATACACAACCATAATGATAATAACTATAATGATTATGTTTCTAAATAATTTGTCAATGCAAAGGAAACAACTGCTTATATTCATAGATGTTTACATTGTAAATGATCGAAGTGTTTTGACTCTCAGCTCAGGCTTGCGTGAAAATTCTCCATTCTCCTTTCAAACGAGCCATGCTGTAGAAATTCCTTGAAAATGAAAATGTAATGCAATATATACATGTAACAGAATCCAGAACCTTTTTTATTTTATATTAATTTTTTAATTATTAAATAAATTTATTTTTAATAATTAAAATTAAATTTAATATGTATAATTAATTAATATCATAACTATTATATATAATTTTATTTAATTAATTTATTAATATATAAATAATATAAAAAATAAAAATAAAAACTTTTAATCTTAACTTTATGTACACAGAGAGAAGAAAAGACGACTCGGGGCAACGATGTCCCTTCGGAAAAGAAAAATCAAATTGGGTCGTTGCTGTCTTGACATGTCATAAATTTTGGATACGACAATCTGTTACCTAATCCAATATTACCAACCCACGCCTAATTCAACATCTCATGACGTAACCAGAATATCTGGTTTACGAATCGGACCACCTACTTCATTACACGCCAGCAATATTTTAAAAATTTCTGATAAAATTATATAAAAATATAAATTTTTAAAATAATTAACAAAAAAATCCTTCAATATTAAAAATTCGTTATATTTTATTCTTAATAAAATAATTTTATATATTAATATTTTTTTTTGCATACATTTATTAAAATGTTAAAAATTAATAAAAAATATTTTTTAAAATTATATTTTTATATTTAATTTAATAAAATAATATTATAAATTATTTACGTATAAAATAAAATATATACTATTTAATTTAATTTAATAAATATATATAATTATATAATATAAATATATATAAATAGGTATTATAAATTATTTATTTGTATAGAATTATTTTAGTTATCGTAAATTATTTTTATAATTATTAAAATTAATTAAATTATAAAATTTTTATTTTAAAAATTTTTTTTTAAATAAAATTTTATATTTTTAAAAATAAATTTTTTTTTGTAAAATAAAAATAAGATTTTATAACTATTTAATTTATTTGTTTTATATTTTTATAAAAATAAAAATTTATGATTTAATGAATTTTAATAATAAAAAATATTTTATAATAATTAAAATATTTTTATACAAATAAATAATTTATAATACTTATTTATATAATATAATTTTATAAATATTTATTAAATTAAATAATTTATATTTCTATGTAAGTAAGTAATTTATGGCATTATCCTATTAAAATTAGTATCTAATTTATGTATCTATATTAAACTAAATTACATGTTAAAATATAAAAAATAATTTTAAGGATATACTTGATTAATTTTAAAAATTTTAAGAAAAGTACGTAAAAATATCACTAATATATATAATTATTTTATGATTTTATTTAGTTAACTAATGGTCAAATAAAATAATTTTATTATTGATAAATATTTTTTATTAATTTTTTAAAAATTTATATATAATTTTATTAAAATTAAAAATATTCCGTATGTGCAATCTATTATAAAGCAGTATCCAGATAGATCCAATCACAAGTTTTGGTAGTCTTGCAGTTATATTAATAATTGGTCGTCATAAACTCTTAATCCAAGATTTCAATTACCCCAGCAACTATGTTTATTGCATAAACACTATTTTGATTAGTAAGGAGTTCATCAAATTCAGAAAGAGTAAACAAGCAAAACTCCAATGAGTGCGGTACCGGAAAATGATTTGATTTTACCAAACCATTAATGATATATCATTTTGCATTATATTTCCACGTTATTATTAATATTATGCACGCACCAAAATTCAATCTTTCTCCAGGAAAATTGTCTCCACTTGAGCAATAACATCGTCAGCCGGTGCGTCACAAGGGAATGCCCTTGTATTCATCTTCAATAGATCTTCTTTAGACATCATCATTATTTGCATCCATTAATTCCTGTTTCCTGTTTTCTCAGCCAAACAGTTGTATACATTAAATCAAACCCATTTTACCAAAATGAGCTGCCATCAATTGATGCAACAACAACAAATAATGATAAAAATCTAGCATATGAACGTTAATTAAGTTTATTGTCAAAACGTGTCGCCAGAGAACCCCAGTCTTAAACGAGAATGATATTAATTTCTTACAAGCAAGAACATGTGATCAATCAATACCCTCACTTTATTTTATGCAACCAACAGCATATACAATCTCTACTCTAGAATCGGTCAATAAATATATTTAATTAAAATAATTTTATTTTATTAATATAAATAACATGATAAAATTATTTAATTAATAAATTTTTTAAAAAATTTTATAAATTTATTTAATCACATTAATTAAAAATAAAATTTATTTTTAATTTTTTATAATAATTAAATAATTTTATTAATAATATTTAAAGTCAACGCCAGTAGAAGCTCTAAATACCACCTTGCAAGGACCAATTTATCCCATCAATTTTCGTCGTAGGCAACTCCGCCTTTGGTACATAAATCTTGATCAAACGATGCTTACTGAATCATCTCGTGAGCACGATACTGATTAAAATTCTCCGTATCAACCATCAGAACAGTTGCAAAAGTAGAGTTTGGTGAATTATTGTAGCAAGATTTTCCATACTAACGTTTAGGCAACTATCATCGGTAAGTCGTGATATGAATAATACAAATGTACGAAAACACAAGGGGTAGTAGTGCCATTTCAACAGATTGATTGTACGTTTTGTCTCTATCCTCGCCATACAGGTTGTTTGATCCCATATTAATAGGACTTTCTCACCAGATTTTGCTAATGAAAAAACTCAAATTCAATTAGCTTGTTCAGCTCTTGTTAAGCTGCTTTCCACCATTACAATCATGAAGATTATGAATCCCAAATTTCCATTTCTAGTCTTGATGATCATTCTTGCAATAATCAGCCAACTCTCGGTCTCAAGTTGTCGTTACCACCACAGAAGTACAGTAAGTCATGGTGATCAAGAAGAAACCAAGCAAACAGATATCGCCACAACAGACTTCTATAGAAGCTTTTCGTCGCATTTCCCTGCAGAATCTCCTCAAGGATCCAGGGAACAAGTGCCCAGCTCTATTTATGAAGGTTCTTTTCGAACTGTTCCAGGGGGACCGAACCCTTTACATAATTGATAAATCTTTGTCAAGCACTGTTTTTGCAGTCTCTAGCACAGGCTTTTAGTTTCTTGTTTTAATTTTTTTTTCTTTTTTTTTGCTTTTCAGTTTTCCATTTTGTCTTTCTTTGAAAATTACAAAGATGTATAATAATAGATACAAAAAAGCAAAGGCTGCAAAGTATTGTAATCTATGTGATAAAATTTAGAAAACTATATATAGCATGCTTGAATACTTGCATAAGAAAATGCTGAAGTTCATTCTCAGTCAGGTAAACAGCCGGAGTTTTTCTTTTTTTCAGGAAAGACAGGCAGACGATTTGGAAAATATATTAGGTCATCTGATTAAGCATAATTTGTTTTTCAAAATAGTTTAATATGATATTGTATTAACAATTGCTTACGAGCATTCCAAGTTGATATCTGACAAAGAGAATGGAATACTTCCAAGTACAAATGACTAACAAATAGTAATAGCCACCGACTAGAAAAGAGCACGGAACTGTATCATTAAATGAAATTGGGTAACTGTAGTATTATTATATTAGTAACAGTGTGAGTGGTGGGGGCACTGCTATATATGGTGAAAGAACGAAGACGATATTTTAGTTTCATATTCATACACGATTATTGTTTGTTTTTATGCAGAAGGTCAAACCATATATTCTGAAGGATTCCTAGATGTAATTCTAATGATATAAAATACCTAGATGAGAATGAATGATCATTCAAGGTCCCCCCAGAAGAGAATTTGATTTCCCAGTCAAATTATTCTGCTGATATGAAGCTTAGAAAATTACTACATGGGGAGATTTCTCAATCACAGACCCAGTTATTATATATATATATATATGTATGTATGTATGTATGTACATCTGATAAAGACACTACTCTACTGTTGCCTTCCCATAGAAATATAGTCATCATTCTAACTTGTAAGAATAACACAAAATCTAATTGAATCAAAATAAGAAAAATCAATCCAGATATATATCAGCGAATGATAAAAGTTATTACATCTTTTTTGGCAGCGTGATCTGCTCAGTTATGATTCACAGTCATCAACTCTAAATATCAAAGTATCTGCTAGTCAGTAGAAACAAACGCTGCGATATAGTTGGATAGTATAGAATGCAAATGAGTGCTTGAATGACTCATCAGTCCTACACATATATGTTCCATTTGTGTGTGTATACATATATATACATACATATATATATATATATATATATATATATTGTTTTTAACTGATATTAAAATTCAAACCTCATATTACATTTGCATATAATGTATGATGAAAGTATTCTCTGTTCTACGAGCAGGAAAAGAGCTATAATCCAACCACTTAAAAGAGTATATTACTATTGTAACTGTAGAAAAAGCATTTATGTTTTTAATTGCAACCAGTTCGAAGAATTCTTAATAATTACTTGTTTGTTAGCAAATAGCAAGTGCAGGCAACTTCACCAATTAGCATAATACTTGAGGATTGCAACCCTATAAATACACCTTCAGTAGATTAGCTAATAAGGACAGATCCCAGAACTCGGATGCAACCTCTTCGTGTACGTGGCTGGGAAATGCATTTATCAAAAACCGCAGAGTTTCCTTTTACATATTAAGACATAGCATCCAGCCATCATAGAGAAAAAAATTTCAAGATTTTATCACTATATATATATATATACACACACATACATAAATCATATATTTTCCAAAAGCACCAGTTCTTAACCGAACTATTAATATAATCAACATTTGAGCTACAACAAGGAGATAAGAGAGGTAACCTAAGAGTCATTGATTTCGAATTATAGGAATTTTATTGTGTCTAAAACTTAGCACTTGATTCATGTTTCCATCTTAACTAAGTGATCCATGTCATTTGCAATGAACTTCAGTACCATCTATTTACTTTTGAACTAATACATTTCCCTCGCCGGTAGTTAAATCCTTCATTGCTTTGCACAGACATCCATTTTCATACTTTCTGTATGAATACTGCATCATTACGATTGAATACACAAATATCTCTTGAAAACATAATGCAAGTGTATGACAATGAGAAATTAATGATCGACTAAACCAAGGGTTTGGCGTAGAAGAAGAAACGGGTCCATAAATAAAACAGAAATTCTGTGTCGGGCACTTGTAAAATCAGCTAGCTTGCCTTTGGCACTTATATAATTAATCATATTAATATATATAGCTCAAAATAAGGAGCAATAAATTCAGCATATATCCCATACTCGTCGTCATTTTGTCTAGAAACACAAACGTGGAAAGAATTGCTAAGATATTATAATTATAGAATGATTTACAAGTAGAAGCCAATGTGCATAAATAACAAAGAAATCTGTTCACAGATTAAAATTTAGGAAGAAATTAACTCAGAACTGACCATTTGAAAGAAATGAATTATGGATTGCTGTTTTCTACCTGGCTTCGGCTTCGGATCAGTTGCTTCTGCTTCTGCTTGTTGATTGGTACTTGAAAGATTAAATGTGGGTGGGAATGAAAAGAGTCCTATTATTGTCGTATAAGAAATCGTGTGGATAGGAAATAACGAACAGTTAAATAGAAGGTCTTATTTTGCTTATGCATGCCAAATTACCTTCTTTTGCCTTTGTTTTCTCCATCATTCTTCCAATAACTTTGAAAGAGTGATCATTAAAAATAATAAATAAATAATATGATAATGAAATAATGATTATTGGTATTAAAAGTGTCAAATGAATTGGGTTAGGAGCCGTAAAGTTTAGTATATATGAATTTCATAATTTCTATTAATAATATTTTTTAAATTTAATTTATTAAAATTTGTGAGTCTATATTTTTTTTACGAGTTCAAAACTAACTCGTGTGTGATGTGAGTTCATTAAACTTAACTTTTATAAGTCTGGAACTAGGAGTGTTATATAAATTGAGTGAATTTTTGTAATACTATTTTTTAAAAAATATGAAATTTAAAGCTTAAATTATATTATAGAATTTTCTTTTTCTTTTTAAAGTTTCAAAAGATGCAGAATATATATAAAATTTATTGCTTATAAATTAGAAAACCTACTACTAAAGAGAAATGCCACTTAAACAAAAGCTACTTAAAAATAATACAACTCTAATAAAAATAAAAAGTCAGATTAAATAAGAAAATCAGACTTATATAGAAAAATTATAATTCATCAGTTTCTATTCAGAAATCTTAATAAATTATACTCTAAATGTTAACATTATTTGATTAAAAAAAAATTTTGTGGTATTTCGTAAAAAAATAAAAAAATTAGTTATAAAAAAAAACCGTCAGCATATCTTATGCAGTGAAGAAGTTAAATTTTTTAAACATTTTTATATAATCAGTACAAATTATAAAATTGATTGAAAATTCAGGTCAAAAAATTAAAAAGATAATTTTAAATAATAAAATAAGTAAAAAAAAATTAATGTCATTTTAATTACATTTACGGGCTACAATAAATTCCATCAAAGCTATTACGCATGCTAGCAGTAAAAAATTTGAAGTTAAAAACAATTACAACAAAATTAAAAGATAGAGATGCACAAATTAAGATGCCAACCGCTTTCATTTTGATTAACATACAGCTTCTCTTCCAATCATAATTTTGTCAAAAAAAAATTATATCAATTGTTCAGCTGGGCTCTCTATGTAGCCTCAGTCAACCTCACTCTCGGTGAAATAACAGCTGCATCTAACTCAATTTTTCAAGAGCCATTTAGGTCTCGGAAAAGCTCTGGAAGATGTGCATTGGTAAGCTTGGTCCTCTTGCTGATCTCATGTTTCTTCTTCTTCGGCTTGCTCTTTGAAGAAATGCCCTGTACCTGTGCTGCAGCCCTCCTCTTTGCAGTGTTCGTAGCCGGCTTCATCCCATTTTTCTGTAGATCCTTCTCTATTGAAATCATGTCATTAGATAATTCTATCTCTCTAAATAGCTGTTTAAGGTCATCATCCACCTTTACAGGCACTCTTGGGTCATTTGGGTAAGCAATGTCTTCCTGTGAATCAAAGTTTGACAGCAGCCATATATGACCCGCCGCTTTTAATGCCTGTAAGAAAGAAAAAAAAATCATGCAGCTAGTTGCATGCATAAAACAAAACTAGTCAAAAGCCAGGTTTAAGCCCCAGTCAAGCAATCTTGAAACCAAAACCAGACACACAGGAGATAATCCATAGATAGGAAATGCACGAAATCATCTTCAAACAGGTTATGTAAAATCAAAATCCACAATTGCAACTGCTCTTCCAGCAAGTTGAAAAAAGGTTTTAGAATTGTTGGCGTCAAACACAAATGAATCCCAAAATTGGAATGCTTCTTTCAAAGATTGACAATCTTTATTGCTCATGAGGTCAAAAATACTGCATTTTTTTAAATATATACAACTATCAGATTCTCCAAAAAATTTATGTTTCGCAAAGGCCAACCTTGATAAATTTGATCAGAGGCCAAATTATCTTCTTTCATAAAGACTACTGACACTCGATGCTCTTTACTACCCTCAATCTGCCAAAATTAACCCACAATTCAATCTTATTAGCCTCAGCATCAAGAGAAGGCTAGAACACTGCTCTGCAATATCTAAAGATCTAATCCATTTGCATTGTACCAACTATTAACAGGCTTTGGCAGGGTAATCACTCAAGTTGTTAAACTTTCCACAATTAAAGGGTTCATCAAGAATTAATGCTTTCAACAGGGTATAACTCTTTCATAGGATCTTCTGTATCAAAACTTAAATGCTGCCCCAGATATTTGAATATGGTGAGGTACATTAACATGAGAGAAAATTCACAAATTTGGCACACCTGTAAGTCCTCCATCACTGTTGGATAGGCATCCTTGAGATCAATCACAGCAATGCCCTCAGGAAATTTTCGAACTAAGACAAGTAATTGACTCTTGTCCTTCACATCATGCTTGGACTGTGAAAAATAATATATATATACATATATATATATATAAGTCATTTCTTCAAGTGAAGCGAAAAATAATTAGCCCATTAATAATCATTTGTCCAGTGATTCTGAATTCTCCAACCCACAATGTTAGCTTGGGCACAATTGAAAACTACCTTGTAAGCGAAACACTTCCCATCATAGCTCACTTTTGGGTTATTTCTCAAGCTGTCAAAGACAGCTTTGTTGGAATTGATGTCAACATGACATGCATCATTTATTTGTTCAGATGTCAGGGCTTGCCTTGTCTGCAAACACATACAGATAAATTCATGAGATGGATATCTCTTCCTAATTATAGCAAAGTTAGCAGATTGCCCTTTCTATGAAAAAATTCATAAGAAAAGGACAAAAGGGCACACAGGGGAGGAGGAGGTGAGGTCAGAAATATGAACAAAACTGATAAGGGAGGGAGGATATAGTATACTCAATCACAAATGCACTTAACCTCTAAACCTAAATTCCTTGTAACTGACAAAAGAAATGAAATCAAAGATCAATATCATAAAGTATTATTATTAAGTGATGGTCAGTGACTGGTACTATTGACAACCACTAGCTAGCACTGCCGTGATTATACAACATCATCCCAAAAAGCTCTAACTGTATCCCAATATATGAAAGGAACATTCCACTTTCAAACCTAGACACCACATATTCATCCATGCCTCCAACCCCCTATTGTTGTTCTTTTTTGCTCTTGAAAGCCAGAATCACTTCGAAACAAGGAGCAACCCTCGTACAAATTTGCCTCGTATTTTACCTGACACCAAATATTTGTACTATGTCAGCCCCACCCTCCTCCTACAGTCACGTTGCTGCAGAAAGGAGTTTTCCTCTAAATATTGTTTTGCTCTTCGGTACAAAATGAAGTGACCAAAATTAATAGTATTTCAAAGATCACGTGAAGCAGCAAAATTGCAAAATAGATAAAGGCCATGTTGTCAATAACATGCACTTACAATCAACAATAGCTGTTGGAAGCCTAACATACTACAAGTTTAAGTATTCCCATAAGGCCAAGGTTAGATGAAAACCTCCAACAGCAAGTCTATAACACGCTTGATCTGAGCTCCCACAGGGGCTTTACGGATGCTATTGATGTGCTGAAGTCTCTCTGTATCATTTGAAAATTTAACAGCAGGAGGAGGAGTTCTCGCAACAGGAGGATTGGTGGACTTTGAAGTTGCGGTCTTAGAAAGTCCAGCTTTGGCAGTAATGCTGCTGAGGGCTGACTGGCATTTCTCTTGCTGCTTCTTGAATCTGTCTAATTTTTCCTGCAATGCCATCTGCACATAAAAATGTTTAGTTACAACCCAATGACTTGAAAAGGTAAAACAGTTATGGCTCAACTATCTTTAAACAAGCTAGCAATGGCAGGGCAGAGGGAACTAGGATTGCTATCTTCCAACAAAAATCACTTTAGTTAGCAAGTATGGGAAGTGTAAAGCATCATATCTTAAAACCAAAAAATCCATGTGTTGAGATTTTGAACATGGCATTCATCCAAACTGTGTACCTCTGGATACCAACACATTCAGATCACTTTCGGCAAGGTGCACCTAAAAATAGAGCAGTGATCCTTGTAACAATTCAGTATTTACAGCATGCAGCCCCCAAGGCCCATATTATCTTCCAGGCAGGCAGCCAGTGTTAATTGGTGATTGAAGAATAGAGTGCACCAGCCTGGCAACACTTGAAAGCCACCAGACACTAACCCCCCCAACGATAATTTACAAAGGAAAAAAAATGAGTCAACTACATTTTAGAATTATATGTTTCCGTTAAACTGAACTATGGAATTTCAGGTCAACCAATTGTAAGTCCTATAGGGTAAAATATGAATGGGAAGAAGAAGATAATGAGTTGATAATAGCAGCTACTAGACCTTTAGCCAGAATGAAATCTTACGCAAAGAAGTAAATGAAATTCTAACAGGCAAAATGAAACAGTGGATCTATGATATCTTAGAAACATGATCAAAATGTTTCTACTAGACAGTGAATGCTTGACAAGGAGATAAGGTACAACTAAAAGGAAGCTGAAAAAAAAAGATATAATGATTAAAACAAATTGTAAAACACTGGAACACATTAAAATTAAACAATACGGGTGCACCAGTCAGGCTTAAGCTCATGCAACCTAGCGTGCAAGCCAAACTGACTATCTGTGGTCACAACCTATTCATTCTCTTATATATCAACCAATTTTCTCTAGACTTATAATAGAGGTTATTGGTCTAGTATGGATGAAAACTATCATTGAAATAATACACAGAGGGATGGATAACTGTTCCTAAAACTTGATTAAAATATCAATCAATCCGCAGAAAGGAAAATGTAGTAAGCTGAACACTCAACCATTGTCTCTATTACCAGATAAAAACAAAATTATTTTCCACATATGAATGTATAAGATAAGAGAAAGGCAATCATGGGACAGAGAACCCAAACAACTTCTCTCAAGGGACAAATTACGCATTGTAAATAATTATGTACAACAGTGCATACATCGCCGAACATATGGGTGGATATTGTACTTTTAACAGCGCCAGACGTTTTTGAGCCAGAAAATTCCCTGCACTCTAAAATCTTCTTCTGGTTTTCAAAAATAAAATCTCTAGTACAAAGCATACACTCTTTCTCCGACTTACCAATGCACAATCACGTTAAAAACTATTCGCCGAATATATGGATTGCAAAAACCTTGAATCTTATCATCCTAATTAACAATAGAAACAGATAGTACTGAATAAAACAAAAGCCACGGCTGGAGAAGTTAACCTAGAATTTTAAAATAGGTATAAGATACGCAATTGTTTCTGTTCATACGACCAATAATCAAGATTAATAAAAAAAGAAAAAGAAAAAGAAAATTCGGTAATGGGAAAAACAAAACGAACCTCCTCGGTGGAAAACTCAGATGCCAACGGGTATGAAACTAATCTTCAATCGAAGAGGAAGCTTCACGTAGATTTTGCCAGGGAAAGAGCTGGTGGGACTTGAAGCCAAGACACGAAATTTACTTTACACGGAACGAGAGATGAAGACGATCAGACCCAAAAGAACGAATGAATAATGTAGGGAAAATATCTCATTTTAATCTTAGTTTTTATTCTCTTAAAATTTTTTATCAACATTAATATGTTTTTATTAAAATAATTAATTTTAATAATTTTATCTTCATAAATAATTTATATTTTTAATTTTATTCTTAATTTAATCAAAATAACTTTTCACTCTTTTCATCTCTCATTGTATCTATTCATTTTTTTCACTCTCTTCGTTAATTTGTTGATTTCATCTTTAATAATAAATATAAAGCAACAAAAAAAAATAGTCTTACTTGCATTATAAATTTTATTTTATTAATATATTTATAAATATTTAATTTTTATAATTAGTTAATAATACTTATAAACTTAATTATTATAAAAATTTGTTGATATTTTGGGACGTGAAAAAATACCTAAAATTGTAGAAAACGGAGAAAAAAAAGATATATGTTGTTTAGCAAAATTTATAGTGATAGAGTATATAAAAAGAAAATTAAGAATGATGTAAGTTGATATATTTAGGCGAATATGCTTATAACATTTCTTAAACATTAGAGATTTGCATCATTTGGCCATTTTGATTCATTTTGATTTATTTTGACATTTCATAGATTTTGATGCTATATAAGGTATATGTGAATGCTGTCTTTAATAAGATGTAGTTTCTTATCGACAATCAAACTATTTGCTTTTTATGTGTTAAGTTTAGGTTGATTACTAGTCTTAATTACAAATATTTTTCCTAATTAAGACTTACAAAAGAATACTCAATCGAGGAATACAATATTTAAGGATTGAGTCATTATCACTCTTAACGATATAGATACAATTTTTTATGAGCTAGATTTTTTTGTTATATCAGATATTGTTGTAGTGAGATTGATATTTTTTTACTTGCTTGAGAGATATTTATTTAGTAGGGATGAAAATACTCATGCAAATTTATGGTTGTTTAATATATTTGAGAAATTCAACCAACTTAACAGATATCCATGAGGATCTGTCATCAATTTTTATACAATCCAATCATTGCGATGATCAATCTCTATTTAGTACAATAAATACATGAAGAATGCTACACATTTAAAAATCTCATGTAAGTTTTTTAATAAAAAGTATAATATTACTGGGATAGCTATTGCACTTTACGTATTTATTATAAATATTAGTATTTAATTTATAATTCATGTTAGTTGTGTAGCATATTGAAATATTTATAATTTATGTTACGTAGATATAGAGTTACAAGTCTATACCTAGTTTATAAAATAAATTTGCAGTTGTTTTGAGCGATGACATTCCATGAATGTTACAGTGGAAGAATCTTAAATAAGTTTTGAGTCAAACGAGCGTACATAGGAATCTATTTAGCCTAGGCAAAATAAATATTTTGTATCAAAATAATACATTGTCTTATTAATTGTTACATGACCACATTTATGAAAATTTATTATTATTTTTTGTTACAGATACTACTGGTATTTCCTATGTTATAGTTTAAGCTTATTGAAAGAGATTTACCACATGTCGTTGAATTAATTCAAATAATTCAATTAAAAGGCGCATACAGGATAGCTTACTAACGAGTCTGAATTATATGGAACGTGTTAAAGGCCATGACCCTTGTATGAGTGGAGATGTTGGTAGCATGCATTTCATGCAAGACAGAAATTATAAATTGATATAGTTTTATTTGAATTTTTAATTAAGTGAAATCAATCAATATTTAACTAACACATATATACTTATTTGTTATAGCATCATTCTTTGGTGATGTTACATCATCATTCTTTGATGATGTTACATCATCATTCTTTGATAATGTCACATCAGCGTTCTCCTGCACCATCACATCATTCATTCCCACCACCATCACATCTCGACAATGAGTTTAAGAGTGCTATTATGGATTGATTTGACGTATTGGGTACCGATGTTCATGATATGCAACAAGATATGATTTATATACGAGATGATATATGTAGGATTGAATGTGACATACAAGAGGATATACACATCATCGAATGCGATGTTGTTGGCTGAATCGATGCATTATCAGTAGACTTTCGTGCATGGATGCAAATGACTAGTCATTCACACTTGACGCATAATGTCTCACCCGCTCAAGTTTTATTGTTAAATTTTAAATTATTCGTATATGTTTGATTGATGTTATGAACTTTTTTATGGTTTTGTTGTTAATAATCTTATCATATTTAATTACTTCACAGGTAGAAGAATCGCAATCCTATTCAAGTGATCTACCAATCTGTGAATATGATATGTATAGAAACCATAGTATGAATCATAAAATATAGTTCTTATACCTTTAAGTATGCTATCGTGCTAATCTAACACAAACACCAGATTTGAAATAGGTCCAAGCGCATCTCATAATTTCTCTAAAGATCAAATTTATCCCTCATTCCAAATGTCACAGGATAAATTTGATCATTTTCATCAAGAGCAGTAACAACAAACATAGTCCCTTAATATGTATCCTTTAAGAATGTCCTATCAATAACAATTACGGGGTGAATTGTTGTACAAAAACTACTCAAAGATACTCCAAGTACCATAAAGAAATACAAGAAAATTATCATCCTCATCTGTTTCTATATCCATTATTGTACTTGGATTTTATTATTATACCTAGATTTCTTTCCCTTAAAACATAACAAAACTATGGTAGTAAATTGAACGATCATGCTAGGTTCTCATGTGCTAATTTAAGTGCTTATTTTTTTGCTAACCGTGCTTTACGGTAAGATACATGTACCATAAACTCTCAATATATATTATCTCAGATGTTGTTAAGAGTATAAATCTGACTAGGATCCTAAAATTTATCTATTACAAATTCATCAATGAACTAACTACTTGTTTATCAATGGTCTGGCTGTAGTTAGTCACATCAACAAGTATGATCTATTTCAAACTGTTGAATATACTAATATTCACCTTTTTCATCTGTATTGGTTGCTCACATCTGTCAACCACACATTTTGTCTCAAATTGATCTGTCATTGATTTTGAAACTCGAAACTAAAAATGGTTCTTTAACGCCAATAAACCTAATATATCTTATAAATCTTTCTTTGAATTGAAAAGCTATCCAACATATATAACATTATATATAGAGCTAGACAGCGTATTCTGCAATTGAGAAAATGATAGTGGAATTAGTGGCATACGACAAGCACTAGATAATCCAACTATGTCCTCACTAATCCTCGTAGATCTGTTACCTTGATCTATTTCATGACCTAAGATTGTTGTTACATCAATATCTTCATCGCAATAATTTCTACTTGGAGTCCTTGACATACCGTTAGAAATGTCAACATCTTCACTTTTCACACATGGTTGAGTGCGGCAAAAATGATTCACATAATCTTTATTGATTTGGCATAACATATATTCTCCATGGCTTACAAGACCTTTCCATTGTATTGATGTTGGATCTATAGGATTTATATAATCTTGTGAATAATGTTGATCATAGTTGAATTAATTATTGTCGTAGGAAGAAATAAATGGTTGTATAGGAACTTCTGTATCGACAGTCAGTAAAGTGGTGTAAGTCAACCTTGGATCATTAGCAACTACTTGCTCCGTAGAGACATAAAGTGGACTAAGATATCTAGACCTTGTTGGTACAATATGGTATAGAAAATTAGAGATACTATAATCATTATCGATATCTACATATATAAGAGATCTTGTATCACTGTTTGTGAAACTTGTTTTCAATTGAATATTGAATTTTGTTGGATTAATTTGAGTGCAGTCATATATCATGGTCAATAATTCATGATATTTGATATCTATTAGTATAAAAATAAGTCAGATACTTCCACCACGGTATTTTTCTAAACCATCAAATATAATCTTCTATGTCGAATACCAATAGGTATATTTTCAACCATATACCTAAAATATATAAAAATATTTATATTTAAATCTCGAAATATTTAAACATTAATTATTTTTATAATACAATATAATAAAATATATTAAATAAATACATAACATATATTAAATAAATTTGTTAAAAACATAAATTAAGTTTCATTCAATAAAAAATAAATCATAAAACATAAATTTTATAATGTGTGTGCGTGTGCGCATGCGCAATGTCACGTATATTTAAATAAATAAGTATCTAAATATTTACATAATTGAATATTAATTATATGTTAAATATAAAAAATTAAATAATATTTTAAATATATTAATTAATTTGTAAGATAAAAAAATATAATTTTATAAATATTAAAATATAATTTTAAGAAAATAAAATTTTTATTAAATATATTTTAAATTAATATTTAGAGATTTAAATATTAATTATTATTTTAATATAAAAAATAAAAATAGTATCCTAGGTTGGTTGACCAAAGGTTCCATTATTTTTTTATCAAATAATTTTTTTGATAAATTTCACGGTGATATTTTAAAAATAATAAATTATCACATTTATAACTGAAATTTATAAAATTATTAAATAATTTTGTAATAATATTTATATATTTTAAAATTAATTATAAATCAATAAAAGAAATTAAAGTATAAAAATTTATTTTTTTATTTGTAGTAAAAAGTTAGAATTTGTACTTTTTACCGTTGTATAATTTGTGTAAAATAATAATTGAAATTTGAGAATGAAATAGATAAAAAATAAAGTGTATGTCGGTATTTATAAGTGATAAAAATTAGGATTGAGAGTAAATTTGTTAAAATTAATTATTTTAATAAAAATATATTAAAATTAATTTAAAATATTTAAATGAGTCAAAATAAAATTATTTTAAAAAATTTACTTATGATTAAACTTTTCGAATAGATTAAACGCGGACGAGGATGCTAATATAATACAGTCAATCAGTGAACTTCTTTTCTATTTAGCCGATTCATCCCCATGGTTAATGTCAAATTCACTAATTTATTGCACGTCACCAGAGGACCAACACCAAATAGGTATGAAAATCAGTGATATAAATAATCTGTTCACACGAGGTTGTTGACTTTTTGATCATTCCGTGTTTACGACTCTTGAGATTTTTGCATTTTTAAAACTTTAGTAAAGTCCACAAATTGTTTTTGTAGAAAATAGTATAGTCTGATAGGCCTTCTGTTCACGGAGATGGCAGTGACAGCAATGTTGCTTGACTTTGTTACTGGCAGGTAAACTAATTTCTCAGGACTTTCACCAGAGAGTACTAGCCTCATCAGGGCCTTCCGACCATGGAACGCCCACAAAAGAAAGAAAAGGATTCAGTCATGTTCTGAGTTAGTCCTAAGCTTGAAATTATATTATATTATTTGCAGATTGCGTAAAACCTTCTTCTTTCATAAATGTAATCCCAGCTGTTACGAGTAAACGAAAGCTCTAAAGGCATACTCCATGGATTGAACTTGTTTTTGTTCTACAAGAATACATTTTTCTTATATAAGATATTATATATATATATATATATATATATGATTTGATACGGGCCATTTATGCTACAATTTCACTGAGAAGCAAGCTCGGACATATTCTTACCATGCATTTACCATAAACATTTTACATGACGGGCCATAAAAATTTTTATTGCATTTTTCCTTTGCGCTTCGATCTGGAAATTTGGCATCAGTCGAAGGAAATCAAAAATTTTCGAATACCAATGTTCATCTATGCCTTGCCTTCAAAGTAAACCTGATTAACAAACAAAGATGTAAAACTCAATCAATCACCTGTACATGTAGCTGTATGGCATTTCAGAAAAAGCAGAGGTCTAAATTTGGCTGGGCATTAAGAGGATGGAAAGTTACTTTCCTGCTTATTTTCTACCGCCAGAAGTAATTAATAATTAATTACTCCCTATAAAAAGAGATTCATCTTGCTAAAGATGAACCAATAATTTCCGTTTTACTGTTGCTAAAAAATTTATGACAACAATCATTTTCCCCTCCTATTATTTTATAACATAAATTCGAATGATGGCTGAATATGAGCCATGTCGGACCTAAGCAATGGTTTGCCATTGCGAGTAACTAGTGTCACGAAGTGAGGTCTCCAACAAATTAGGGGTAGAAAAACCAATATGATCATGAAAATTTACCTTCATCCTGAGATATTTTAAGAAATTCTGCCTCAGACAAGAAGCTTTTCCGGCCTCCTATGGCTTTACAGTATTCACATCCGGGCAAGTCCCCAGTTAATCCAAGGCCAAAAGCATTGTCAGAGATGTATGGACTATATGCAAACGGAATTGCCTTGGTATTCACTGCCATACAAGAAGCCGGCACAGCCATAGAAGGTTCCACAGTATAAAAATAATGTCCAGTGCCGCTCAAGCATGGGACTTCCGGAAAAGAAGGCGAAAGCCTGGCTGAACAATTGAGGTATGTGTACTTCTTCACAACATAGTAATAACGAAAGGGCGAAAGAGAGAGATTGAGATTAAGAAAGACCCCATGGACACAACTTCTGGGGTCAAGGAGGTCAAGCTTTTTGGTATCATAAGAGATTGATTTTACAACCAAATCACCATAAGATGGAAAGTGAATCATGGTAGTATTTTCTCTGCGAACAAGCTCAAAACCAGGTTAACCACACCGTTGGGACTGCTGGCCCTTTACCCAGAAAGGAAAATGAATATCAGGTGTGTTGCGGCCGCATTTAACTGTTCTGCAATTTTCTTCAGAAGCTTGTGTGTTAAGATACATGGAAGTTGCAAACAAAATGAAGAAGAAAACAATAGCCATAACTGGCATGTAGAGAATAAACAAGAGCAAAGGCAAGGCAGTGCGTTGCAAATGGTTGGTTAAATCTTTCTTTTCAGTATTAGTGGCTAGTTTAGAATTGTTCAGTCAATTCAGTGCAAGAAGGTAGAGCCGCCCTAAAGTAACTTGTGGATTCCATAATTCTTTTCTTTTCCCCATTACTCTTTTCTTCCCTCCCTTTTGCTGGAAAAAGAAGACATGGAAATTTCTACGTGGCTTACAAGAAATGGGTGCTTCGCAAGTTATGACAAGCTTAGATATTCTTATATTATTTTTCTGGGTTTGAAAATAGACTAGTGGCCTTTACAGAGAGATTTGATTGGGACTAGAACTAAATACAGGGTGGCTAAGTCAAGATGTCAAATCTTAGTGGATGAGTGTCCATAAAAAAAATTTTTTAAAAAATCATCCAATATTTTTCTTCTTGTTATCGCCCTGTTTCTCCCTGTTGTTATGCTCTCTCTAACCATCTCTGTTTTCTTTTTTATAAAAATAAAAATAAAAACTGTATTACTCAGCCGCTTGACCATCCCTGTTTCTCCATATCAAATAATTCATACGCGGGGTCCATCCCCAACCTAAATTGCTGTGGCTTTAACCTAGTAATAAAAATGCCATCTGTCCGAATTCCAAGTAGCTGTCATGAAGTGTTGTGCAATAACATCATCCTTGTTTAACCTTACTTCTTAATCTAGCTTAAAAGGAAATTTCCACTGGGAGCTAATCCTCATGAAAGTAGAGATACAATTAATTGACTGAAAGTATATATTACCCAGACATAGCAGTGGTCTACCTAACCAGCACTCCATATGACTCTTTGGAGTTTAAAATCAAGGAACAAATAGAGTCTGTAAAATTTTTATCGAGAATTGCTGAACAATCCTTTGAATTAATTTAAAACCTGAAAATAATGCATTTTTTTTATATTTCTGTAAAACCACAATTTATTTTCAATGACTGAATTTTCTTCTCGTCTCCAAAAACTACTTTAAAAACACAAATCAAACGCCCATTACTTCTCTTTCCGGGCAAACTCTAGTGCACATATAGGTTATTGTATACGGTAATACATGTATATGTGGGAGATCAATAAAGGAATTGGACAAACTAAAAATCCTAAAGGTGGTATGGGATCTAGAAGATTCACAGACATACATTATCAGAATATGAGAGAACATTACAACCCATGACTATGGCATTTGTTGTACAAATGCTAAACATAATCATTCGTTGGAAGAAATGCAATCAATAGGAAAGTCTTGGGCATACTAATAGGAATGAAAGATCAACAAGCTCAAATTCAACAGATACAACGGGTCCATTTGATACAGATGAGATTCTATTCTACAATTACAAACAGGAAGACCTAAGACCAATAATAATAAAGGAATTAGAAGAAGAAAAAAAAATCAGAGTTATTCCTTCGCTACCCTCACTGGTTTTTCTTTTAGAAAAGCAACATCACTATTTGGGGCAGTCAGTAGATGATGATCTGCCTCCTCTTCTTCGCTCTCTCCCGTCATAGATGATGCAACAGAATCCACTATATCATCATCTGCATTGCAATGGAAATGAAACAAGTTAAACCAATTTTCTTTAAATGATTTAAATCACACTTGTTAAAACTTCTCTCTTAAGATTAACACAAAGAAGAATCAAATCTCCTCGGTCAAATATAAACAGCAGATAGACCCAAAACCCCTTATACTACTTTCCCAAATTATTTATCAAATATGCGCCTGCATGCAGAATCAAACTATGTAACAGATCCTACATTATAGCACAAAACCAGTTTCACTGTCTAAGGGCCTCTGTCATTTTAAAAGAATCGAACATGTAACACATGGAGGATTTGAATACAGGACCTCTGGCTTTGATATCATAGTAACCACTATAAAAGCTTAAGTCAGTGGATAAAGGCCCAAAGTATTTAAGCTCTAATTAATCTAGAGAAAAACTGGAAGAAAAAGTTAAGTCAGTGTTTTATTTCATTGAATGTACACCAAAATTCTCATGAAGATGCTTTATCTTCTAGGAGACTTCGGCATTCAATCTAGGTGAACTTCTCTAACAAAAGACAGGTTGAGAAAACAACCAAAAATCTGCAAGTAATGTGCCTTAGAAGCACAATTATTTGAACAAACTTACCAGAATATGTGGGATGATCTGGAAGATGTCTAACTGCTGTGATCTGAATGCTCTCTGGCAGCAAACAATTACAGAATGAACCTGAAAACTCAAACAACTCCCTCATCAGATAATGAAAATACAATCACACTGAACCAAAAGGTACAAACATTAATAGGTACGTAAAGTTAGCTACCCATGCTGTTCCAAACCCCCATATGATAATGAGAAAATATTTTCACATGAGTTCTGGGTTAGATCTGATATACTTCTCGATGTTTCATACCACAGTAAGAAAATATGACACTGGAATAGTTATTGTACACGGCCACAATAATCTTGAGCTAGATTACTCAGTATATCTAGAAACATGACACTAAACATAGCTCTGCCTTGAATAGGCAATTTACCAAGTCTAACAACTACCTGGTGAACTCCAAGGTAACTTCTCAGGTAGCATGAATACACAGGAAGAGAATTTTTTCTTACCAAATCGAGCCATCCTATTTACCCATCCTGGAATAGGCTTTCCAGTGAGCTGCAAGCAGACTTCTTCAGTAAAATGATTGCAGTTCTTGGCAATCAAATGATATGTGTCGCCATGATATTTTCCAGAAAGATGTTCCATGAAGGACCGAAAGTCTGAGCGAGACAAGTTGGTACTGCCCAGCAACACTGACCGTCTAAAGATGAAGCCAGGACAACTTCTCGGTTCCACTTCAAAAACTCCACTGGTAGGATACTCATGGGCACCAAAGCCATATTCCAAACCATGAGCTGATCGTCAAAACAAGGTACAATAGAGTAAATGCATCATAAGAATTGAATTACAAAAACAGAGGACAACTAGCATAGACCAGTATGATGTGGACAAACATGATAAACTAGTTCAGACAACATGTACAGAAACTTGTCTAAAAAGGTTGCAAGATGAGATGCAGAATTTGCATGTGTTACTGTGTCAGTTCACACATCATCTCAAGCTATGCCATTATGGTTTTAGCAGGTAGATTACTCATATAGCATTCTTAAGCTTCTCTATAGGATTACTTAAAGTGGTAAGAGAACTGTCTAGACCTGGACTCCTCGATGATTTTTTACCTTTAAAAATTGAAATAATGTATGATCCTTTGTTTTTTGTGGATAACAAATCATAATAGATAGCCAATTATCACTACTACCTTTTGGTAAGGAACTTGGCCCCTCAGTAATACTGGAGCCAACAGTGGCCCTGAAATTGAAAAGGAGAGGAAAGATTGGGAGGACAGGGTAAACATGGACTCCTCAACAAGTATTTCCCTTGAACTGTGTAAGTGGTAAGTGATGATCCACCAGATACACAAATTAAAAACAATTCAAATTAGCTGCTTCATACCAAAAGCCCTATGCAGAATAAAAGTCAAATCAGAATTTAAACTTGGCAAATGAGGCTAAATAGAGCTTATGTACTTCAATGATATCAAGTAAGCAATGTGGTTCTTTAACTCAAAGGACACAATAATTGATGACATTGAATTCTACTTCTTCTTCGCTTAATTACTACACTTTTAGGCTACAGATCTGACTACTGAATAGCACTCAATCAGCCTATCTTTATGAGAAACCTTTTCTCTCAGCCTCCAAATTTACTGAACGTGATTTTTTTTCCCTCTCAAACAACGGTAATAGTAGTACTTTGATGACATTACAAGTCTACAACTAAGTTCATTAACAAATTGACAACATCAACCCTTACACAAGGTATCATTACAATTTTGAAACATTCACTGAATCTTTGATGAAAGTAGTCTATGCACTTATATTGAGCATAAAAATGAACACTAATGATCCATACAACCAACTCCAATACATGGTAGGCAAATCCTTTATAAGTAATTGCCACTAGACCATATTTATTGTAAGCCTGCACACTAATGAGTTTGAGAATTTAAGTATGTCCATCCTTGTACTTTGACTTTTAATCAAACCATATGCTTAGCGTCAAGTTCCAAAAGCAAGTGGACAGTCTACTCTTGGCATTTTCATTTCTAACACCATTTCTACTTCCTTAGTTATCATCATAAAATCCCATCATACAACAACCATAATATAATCCACAATTTTTCAGCCAATTCAAAGAAATGAATGAAACAATTCACATCAACCAAACGAAACAAGCCCGTATTTAACAAGTTATCCACAATTTATTAGCCAAAACTCCTACTAGTGATAAGAAGCCACATTTTTCAGATTTGTATAAAATAGATTGAAATTGTACAACACCTAGAAAAAAAAATGCCCATACCTTCAATACCCGAATGGAAAACCCCAAGCCCAAACCAGTAGAGGTAGTTGTTTACTGGTGTAAGATCATACACATTGAGATACAACAATGCAGGATCGCTCCCTCCAGTATTTTGCTCCTTTGACAGGCTGAAGTTTGAGGTTGATGAGAACAACGGCATTGTATTCAGAAATCACTCCCTCAAAAGCTCCACTTCTAAATCATCATACATCAAACGACCATTGCAAATAAAAAAGGAAACAAAGTGAAATCAATCATGAATTCATATGTCGTAACACCGGAGATTCAGTCTAGAAGTTGAACATGCAAAATTTCAATGCATGAGAAAACTTAAGATTGAAGAAAAATTCAAATATTTGAGTTTTGGGTTTCAATTTCTGTCTATGAAAGAGTCAAATTCATGATGAACATTTAAAATTAAAGCAAAATCAAGAATTCACGGTAGTTCAACAATAGCTAATTACTATAGTGTCAGAATCAGAGAAATTGAGAAATTGGGACAGGAACTAGAACAGGTTGGCTGCTGAAAAACCAAATAAATGCAAAAAATATACAAATTCTAAGAGGACAGGCCCTTGATTGTGTTGTACTGGAGTCAAAAGTATAATGGCCCTACGAATTTGCAATGTTCTCTCAAGAAACGAACAGAGCAAAAATAAATAAATAACTTCACCAATAAACAAAAATAAAACCAAGAAATCCGAGACAATTACAATGGAATATAGCATATAAAAAGAACATGAAGAAATAATTTCCAAAATAAATAATAAAAAAAATAAATCAAGATAATTTTGTGTGGGCGTATGCGAATGCATGCTTATAAATATACTGGCATGTATATAAGTCGAGAGCGCGAGAGAGCTTACGAGAGATCAGTTGAACGAAATTGAGCTGAGATCGGAGAGAGGAAGTGCTTCTTGAGGAAATTAATGGAAGCACTTTTCGCTCTCTGTTTTCCGAAAGAGAAAGAAAAGAGAACCAGTTATTTTTTTTAAAAAAAAATTAAAAACCGTTCCCAAGTGCGAGTTGACGCATATACAGTACGTAAACACCCTTTGTGGTTTATTTAATAAATTAAGTACTTTATATTAATTAATCAAAATAGCCTTGGCTTTTCTGATCCCATAACTTAATTATAACAACACTCACGGAATTTTTTTTAAAAAAAATTATTAGTTTTTAATGTTCTGCGTGAGAGAGGTAGTGTGCTTCCTCCTTCATTTCATTGTTGTTCCGAGCGGAGAGGCAAATGCTAACCGAGATTGCCCTCCTCCTTTCTTTTGTTTTGGGCAGGCAAGGACAACTAATAAAGTTGTTACAGGAAAGGACCACAAATGATGGACGTACACTACTAATTGTGACCACCTCGACGGTCGACATTGGCTGGTACGTTTCCCACATGGTATTAGTTCGTCTTTACCTGGCCTCTTACCTGCAGATTGCTGGAAAAATGAACCCGCTGAGCCGCCCTAAATTAGGTTTGTTGAATAATCAACGTCACTTTACAAATAATTTTTGAAAATTATAATTAAAATCATTTATTTGAAACTAGCTTAAACATGTTTAAGTTGTAAGAGTTTCAACGTAAATTCAGTTATCGAACAAAACTATACTGCGAATGAGATTCATAACACGAAAACTATACTTCCAGCGCAAGAACCATAAAATTACATTATGAATCAGATCACTTGGATCGTAGCAAACATGCTATAACTACTTCCAAACATCTGAAACTTACGAAGAACTTACCAAGGCACAACTCCCCCGAATTAAATGATTAGCCTATGCTACTCGGGACACAAAGAAAGCCTTATTCACTATGCAATGATCATGCATATACAATAATTAACCAGATTCTTCCACATTAGGAAACATATTTGCAAAGAAAGTTATTGGGGAATTGCATAGATGTCATAAATCTCGAAGTCCATTCTGCAGAAAAATGGTGTCATTTCTTCTACTGCACTCGTCTTAACCGTAGAACAGGTGAGCAAATTTAAGAAAAAGGATCGAAGCATTCCAGTTTCCAGAGGGTTGAAATTCAATTGCCCATACAGTTGATATTATCTGGTGAATTGGAATCGTTGCAATAAAGGGAGGACATCTGGCCATCAAATGTGGAGATCAGTTGTTGAGGATATAAACCGCAATAGAGATTCCTCAGCCTGTCAATGCATATATCTATCACTTTTTTGAACATGCTGTCTCCTCGGATCAGCGGTTGCTCTACAAACTCCGTTAACAGCATCCACTATACAATCATCCATTAATTACCAACCAGTTAACGAGAAAATTCTGCTGCTTAAACAATTAATATGATAAAATGATTCAAATAGATCAGGTAGCGTATTCTACCTTGGCTGCTTGGATTTCGAGATCATCAACCTTGATCTCAGTTGACAGAGGTTTTAGCATGCAGATGAAGAACAAATCAGACTTTTCAAAAGGCACATTATGGGCATGCCTGGAATAATATTGAAATTTCAGAGAAAATAATATATCAGATGCCGCAGGAACGGAGATACAACATGTTAGTGCGTGTAGTGGGTTGCAACATTACCTGAATGCTATAACTTCGACGAATTCTGTATCAACCTGCGAAATAACACAAATGCATGCTGATATTAGACATTTTGAATCGTGGGATGATGGATAAATATTTTAGATAATCAGAAGAGACAAAATAACAAGTGCAAATTTCTTACTCCTGTTTCCTCCTTGACTTCTCTCACAGCTCCTTTAAAAATCTCCTCTGACTGTTACAGGGAAAGAAGTTATCACCTTAAATAAAACTGAACAAAGCAAAACTAATTATGGTTATTTGCTGGTTATCGTATTCCCTTTGATTTATAGCTAAAAAGCTCCTACCTCAAGAATGAAACCAGTTGGTATTTTCCAAAGACCAGCAAATGGTGGATTGCAGTATTTCTCTTGTACTACAAGAACCTTCAGCAGCAAGAGGATAGCAATAAAGATACATATTCAAACAAAAGCACATTTATATCATCATAAGGGAGGAGCAGCAGAAGTCCCTAAGTCTTCTTGCTCCTTAAGGTGGACAAAAAAAAATCAGTATGAAGTGATACTGAAGACATAAAGATCAGGCCTTGATTAGTAACGGCACTCCAGTCCAATCATTGTCTCCTTCCGTTTCCTAAACTTAAAAGCAGCTCAAGCAGCCATACCTCTTTGTTGTCATTGATGACAAATCCCCCCACCCTGACCTGATGCGTAGCATTAGCTGGAAGCATGCAAGGCCCATCAGGAATCCAGAAGATTAACATCACATATCCTGGTTCTGCATGGTGGTACTGAAATCCCTCCTGTATCCATATTACTCATCTCAGATTTTTGAACCTATAACAGGGAAATCATTCATTTCCATTTAGACATAACTAGTTATTCTATAAACTTCCAACCAAGAATGTGAAGGGTCAAATATAGATTACTTGCCAGAATATACCTTTACAGCAATTGGAACAAGCTCTGCATGTTCCACCGGCAGCTTTAGCCAAATTCCCTTTTTTGGCTGCATATAACAACATATTTGGTCTGCATCATGAATTCTACAATAAAGTTCTCAAATGTTGTAAAACAGAGGAATTGAAAATTTATGAATATGCAGCGTTACTCGGATGAATGTATCAATCACTAAGAATTATCTGCTTCCTAGATAGAAAATCAAAACATTGTTATGGAATTTACCATCCTCCTCCAATGAGTAAGAGAGAACCCAAGGTTTGAAGCAAAGGTATTAGGATCAGCAGGTAATCTCTCTGGATCAACAAAAACTCCATCATACTCATCATTGAAGAAGTTTAGTACTCTTGTATTCCTGGTAAAAAGACTTGAACTTGCCCCGTTTACTTCATTAGTCCGATGCCCGTAATCTTCTTTTACATTATTTTCTTGGTTCCTTGAAGCAATAGCTTTCTTACGCAAACATGTATTATCCCAAATACTTGATGCAGAAACCCATGGAATTGTCCCTGACCACAAAAATGAAGTTAAAAATTGTAAAATTTGCAATTCCAAATCCAACATGATTAACTTAAACAATAAAAAGGTTTTTTAATACAACAAAACTCAGCTATCAGATTCCGTAGCAACTCGTAGCTGAAAATAGCCGTGAAAATCTGGGAATTGAAAAACACATCCGCTAATGAATTTCTTCATCTGATTAGCTCAACATGTTCTGCATTTTTCTGTGCTTTTAGCCAAACCAACATCACAGAAAAGTTATGAAAAAACGAAAGAAGAGGAGCATTACTTACCCCGGCGAGAACACAACTGCGGCGAGAATCGAACGCCAAGCCCATGCCGGAAACTTGAGAACGAGTTCGAATACGTTCTTCCAGTGGGAGTTATCCCAGAAGCAGACGCAGACATGGAGCCGAGCAATTCCAACTCCATTAATGACAATAATAGAGTTGAAATTTCTTACAAGTGACAATAATCCAGTGAAACCAACGGCTTAATATATAATAATTATATCCCAGTAACTACACAAGACTAGTCCAAAAATGTTGATTATATATGTGTGTGTGTGTGTGTTAATCAAAGAAGGACAAATGAAGAACAATAATAATTGTGATTAATAAGGTTCACTGAAGCACATTGTGATGGTAAGTAGGTGATGAAGGATATTTTATCAAGTTGTCAATGACTTAAAAATGACTCCATTGCATTGTAATATTGTTTATGTATCTTAATATACTCAACCAAAAGAATAAAATGGTACAAGATTAATGCTGTGTATTTTTGTAAAAGATGTTTTGAAATTATTTTTTTTAATAATATAATATTCATTTGAATTTAAATTTTTTAAGATTGATCTAATACACGTATTTTAAGAAATTGATATTGTATTTATATTAATATTATATTTTTTTTAATTACATAGAACATATATTTTAATAAAAATATATGTTTAACTAAACGTGTTTTATTTAAATATATTAATATTTTTTTTATTTAAAAGTTTTGATTACGATAAAAAATCTATCTAAGTTATGTACAAATAAATTATCGACTCGATTCTTGTAAGTGATTGTTTTATACTTAAGGCACGTCTCAATTTTTATTAAAATTAAAATTTTAGTATTCAATTGAAAGTTTAGAGAGCACGATGTTTGATCCTCAATTTTTATTTTTTTAAAATTTTTGAAATTTGATACTTATATTGTCTATAATTTATAAAAGTGAATTTTGGTTTGTGGGTGTGTCAGTCAATCTATCAAATGTGATGAATTTTAAGTATTGTAAGTGAGAGGTTTTGAGCTCAATACATAGGGCCGGCCAACTTATTTTTGGACTATTCCTCTAATGAGTAAATAATATTACAATTTTTTAAGTAATAATCATATTTCAAAGATTATATATTCAATTGATAAATATTTTTCTCCACTTTTTCAATATCCCAGTAATGGGTTAGGCCACAAAAGCATCTAAAAATGATTAAACTTGAAGTCTTTTTTATTGATAGTTCACAGAAAACCCTGCCCTGCCTTCGGGCTCATCAATTTGGCAAGGCAATGCCAAGTATGCGAAGAACAAGTGGAGTATAAACATTCTTATGAAATAACCATGCCCTACAACCCAGCCAGGCAGTAAGCACAGTGAGGATTACTTTGCCTTTCAGAGGCTGAAGCTCCCTTAGTATGCATCTAATGGTAAATATAGATTAGAAGCAATATATTGAGAAAGTTATTTGAAAAAAGTGCTCAACTGATTTACAGCTTAGTTGGTGGCGGAATTTTCAAATTCATTTTGTCTTGAATTCCTTCTTGTGAGGTGTATATAACATGACAAAGAAGCTTCACATGGGTTTGCAGAGCCTCTTGTTATATATTTTCAGGAAAGTAAACAACCTTGTAATCTCTGCGCGTCTTTTGGCATCTTCAGCCATGATGTTAATGTCCCTGAAGATATGCTTTTCAGAGAAATTTTTTGTCTCCATAGATTAAAGGCCATGGAGTGTTCACTGCTCGGTTGGATTGAGTGGGAGGAAGTGAACTTCAGTAATATCAGCTCGAGCCTTACAGTAATCGGGAAACAGAATAAACTCTTGTCAGCAGGGCCTCGTCAATGGAGTAAACAATTAAATAAATGTATATAGAAGTCTCACAATATTTAGAAGCAACTCATGTTCAGACAGCTTAATTTTAGCAGCATTTGTAACAGAGGGTAAGCTAGTATAGAGCCGTGCAAGCTGATCGAGATTAGTCAAAAATTGCTCTTTACTTATAAGAGTGGGTACCTCTTTAGGATCAGACAACATTGAAACAATTGCAGTACCAATGGCATCTCGATTCTCCAACCTCGAAGCTCTTGAGGCCAGCAAAACCACCATACCTTTGTCCATTATGCTAGTTGGCTATTACAAATTATACAGATAGTTTGTATCTGTATCCAGGGTGATGATAGCTATTAAAGAGGATATTGAACAGAAAAGATAACTGGTTCTACTTTAAAGCTATAGAACTTCGATTGAGACCCTTTCATACGGACTAACACGGGGACTACCTCTTCTGGAAAACCACATTTCTAACCAGTGTCTGACTAAAACAAAATGTGCTCCAAGCGAATCAAACTAAAGCTTTGTGTACTCCTTTGCTTCTGCTTCCTATTCTTATTCCTTGACGGATCAGCTTACCTCAAACTCTCTTTGAACCGAGAGGAATTTGACCCGCGAAGAATGCACCTTTGCTGCCTAGGCCTATACCTCTTGCCTTGAAGGGCAGGGACAGAGAAAGTTCAGTATGAATATGAAAAGGATTGCGCCTTTTCATAAAACTACTTTGCATTGATTTGAAGTTCATGTTCGTTCGTTGGACATGTTCTTTTCTGTTCTGTACTCGTTAACTTTAGTTCCATTTTAGGTCAAAATCAAAGTCAAAGTCAAAGTTCAGTAATTTTGCACTTGGATCCTCCCAAGTATGTATCAATGCTAGCAACGGTTTGTAGTTGGTGGGTTTCATGAATTTGAAATGAATGATGGAACGAAGGTCCTTATCCGTTTATTTTTCTAAAGAACCGTATGAATATCGAGACTTTGTAGACTTTTAGAAGCCGTAAATGAATAAATGTTGTAATGATAACAATGAGCCCTGATTCCAATTCACGTGGTTAATGCATAAAGTTTGGATTGCAACATTTCTGAACAGTTATAAGTCTCAAGTTCTTCAGATTTTGAATTCATCAAATTCAAACATCCCGGTCAAATATTGAAAGATAATTCAAACCCGACACCGCTAAACAAGGTATGTGGCTAAACAAGTCATTGTCTCCGGGGCCACATCCCTTGTTTCAGCCTTTACGTAGCAACTACATCTATCCATACGACAAGATTAAAAAATGAAGACAAGGAAAACCCATTTGTAGCCTTTGACCGATCAATCGTATTAATTATTCATTTAATGTTTCAAGAACATCTGCTTGTAGGAAATACAATGGATGGTCAGTCTTAGTTCGTAGTCTTGGATAACAGTAAACTTTTAAACGATTTTACTACATTAATTAATATCAATGCAATAAAATTATTAAATAAATAAAATCTTATAAATATATTTATTAATAATAAATAAATAATTTATAATTTTTTTGTCATAATAATTAATTAATTTTTTTTTACTTATTACTAATAAATATATTTTTTATTTTATTAATTAAATAATCTTACGTAATATTAATGTGAAAAGATCATTCTACTTAAAATTTTCACTTTTTCACAGTTAATTGAGAGAGTTTTTAACCGGATAATTTTATTTTGTTAATATTAATGACATAAAAAATTATATAATAAGATTAAAAAATAATTTTTTTTAAATAAATAAATAAAATTTAAATAAAAATAAACTTTTTTAAATAAATTCATAATTTTTTATTTTTTAATTAAATAATTCTATCACATGGTGATATTAAAATAATAATATTATTATACTTAAATTTTTTATAATTATTCAATTAGAAATACAACTAAATCATTCAAAATTTGATTTATTTTTGTGACTTAGTGTTTATTGTTATTGGATTTTCTATTGTTAGTAATCAATGGAAATTTACTCCTTGATTTTCGGTCTTTTAATATCTTTTCTGCAAAACAACTCTCTAAGTTAAGGATGGTAAAATATTCAAAGATAATCTTCCACTTAGAGGGTGTTTAAAAATAAAATATTAAAGTGAAAAAATAAAGATTTTGATTACCACATTCAATGAAAATTTGAATAAAATAAATAAATGATGGTCGTTTGTCCTATTTAGTAGCCAATTCTTGAGCACTCTCGGTAACAGTGGCCCATTTCAAATTTTCAATGTCAAGTAATTTTTTTGTTTTTTTTTAAAGAATTCAATTATATTCTCGGTTTGGATCATTATTGTATAAGAGCACATTGTGTCGAAACTCAATATTAGGTTCTTGGGATTAAATGATTAACGAGTCCTCAACATTGGAGCCCTCGAGTTCATCCTTGAGCTCGATGTTAAGTTCACTCTTAACATCCATTAAGTTCCATTGACATTTCACTTCAAAAAGTTAGGTTACAATTTTCAAAAGCTTAGGAGAACTTGGGGTTGGGCAACGTAGTCAATCAAACAGCGTGGACAAATGCTGAGGGTTATGCACATGGCTTACTAGGAAATGGTGCTATTGAGAAAGAAACAATAACAAAGGCCACAAATGAACAACTGATAACTCAAGCTCATCAACCACTTACGCGCGTACCGATCGATGAAATAGTTGCAAATTGAGTACTTGAATGTAGGTTTTAGTAACTACTTGTAATCTTTAATATTATGTTACGGGACCATTAATTATGTGTCAAGGAAAGAGGAAGAAGATCACTCTAATATTTCTGCAAAGATTATATGGGTATGTACAATACGAAATTTCCACATCAAAGAACCATCAACCGCGGAAAGCCTAACGGCGGATGAGGCGATAACGGCGACAATAGGGGCACGTTAAAAATCCCTTTTACATCACAGTCCCTCTCCAAGTCCCAAAACGCCGCACAACTCGACGGCGTCCATGGAATTTCTTTGACCGTCTCTCTGCATTCAGTTTTCACCGCTTTCACTTCTCTCTTCTCTTCTACCTCAGTTTCACCGTCTCTTTTCCGCTTCTTCTCACAGGTCGCGCCCTCCGCGCGTCTTTCACATTTGCCAGCCTCGGTGCTTGAGTCGGTCTTTCCGGCTTCAAGAGGAAAGTTGAGGATGGCTTTCGATCCTCGCAGCTTGAATGCGGCTCGGTCGTAGGCTCTGGCGGCTTCAATGGCCGTTTCAAATGTCCCCAGCCAGACCCTTGCCCCCTTCCGTGTCGGGTCACGGATCTCCGCTGCGTACTTTCCCCACGGCCTCCGACGAACTCCTCTGTAATGCTTTTCTTCCTCCGCGATATCCGAACTTTCAGATCCTGCCTGGCTATTCCCGTCGGAGAAATGACCCAACTCAATTTTTTTAGGAAGCGATATTTTCAGCGACGGCTTGCGAGTTGATCGAGAGGTTAAATTTGGAGAAATTTTTGGCTTGGATTCGAATTTCGACTGAATTTGGGGTTTACTGTCAAATTCAAAGAAGTCATCAGTCAAATGAGAGCAAGGATTTGTGGATTTCGGTGTAACAAGATCGACGATTTGAGGTTTTGATTCAAATTCGAAGAAAGTGGCATCGCTGAAGTAACTATAATCTGGCATAGTTAATGAAGAATCAGAGCTGGAAATTTGCGAACATTGCGAACTCGTAACTTCGGCTTTCACTCCATTTGCCCATTGTGTTGTATTGAAATCCAAATTAAATCTCGGCATAGGCGAATTTTCACCAAACAAGTGTCTCTCGATGAACTCGAGCGCCGATTTTACGTTCGGCGTAGCCATAGCAACTTAGCAAGCTTTTGATTCTGGATGTTCTAAATCTTGAACTGCTGAAGAGAAGAGATCAACATGACAACGTTTATATAGGCGAAAACGTAATGTCAACTGCGACTTTTCAACGGAGGTTCGACGATAGATGAAGGAAGGTTCCTTCCACATTATTGATTCTCATCCTTTTCAATATTTCTTGTTGTCTGGGCATCGTTAGATCAAGTTTAAGATAAGGTCAAAAAGAGCATCGGACGGCTGGCAGGTGGTCAAGGTAGCTTGCACATGCACACAATTTTTTTTGTCGTTTTCTGATATTCTTTGTTTATTTTGCTTGCGTAGGATTGTGATTGTAGTTTAGTGTTGCCCCGATGGTTTCAAAAAGGTGCATGACTGGATGAATTATTATTTAAGATTTTGAAGTTTATAGGATCAAGAAGTTAAAATATGATGGCGCGTTGTATTAACCAAGATTTTGGAGTTAAAAGGGTGAAGACAATCAAAGAAAGGAATATGATTTTAGATTTAGTCTTTGTTTGTTGACAAAGCACCTGCATTATCAGTTGTCTCTTCTTCTAGAAAGCCATTTGATTAAATTGCTATGTGAAATTAGAATCTGTGGACTCTATCAACTAAACTAAATAATTTTATTAAATCTATGTTTCACTTTAATGGGTATCTTTTTTATTTTGTTTTTCTTGTTTTCAGAATGCCAGTGTTGATAAATTCAAAGTTATTCCCTTCATGATGACAGATTTATGCTTTAAATGTGAAAATGGGAAAAGGTCTAGCATACTTTTATTTTATTTTTAGGACATTTTAGTGAGATGGATGATGATGAACAGGCCTAACACATGTATTAGTTCAACATACAAGGAATATATTTACTTAGAATGAAATTTGAGTCTGGTAAAATACCAGAGTATGGATGCATATTATGTTTTTTTTTCTTTTCTTTTCTTGGTGTGGATTGAAATTGTCAAATTATTTTCCATCTAGGATTCCTTTTTGCCTCTTTCAATTTTGTTTTGCTTTCTATTAAACGCTTTATAATTACTTCATTCACACTTTGAAATTTTACGGTGGAATTGTTGAGATCTTGTTCCTCCCCCTCCTTTAACTCTCTCGCACAATTGTCAAGCTTCAGGTCAAGCTTTTCTTTTAGTTCATTGACTCACCTGCTATGAATTAGAAGTTTCTTTTTCGCTTGTAGATTGACTATCAATAAAATTGAAGTTCTTTGCGTTGCAATGTTGCTTTGATGTAGTAGAAGAGCCAATGAATATACTTAAAAATCTTGGAAGCAGTCAATGGTTGCAGTTGTGTTCATGCTTACGAGTCTCTAGTATTTAACTAGTCTCAACCCCAACCACTCTCATTAATTGATATGATTGTTAAATCCTTTAGAGCATCATTTTTAGATTTTAAAAAAGCAATGAAAATTGAGACTTGATCCAAGTCCAAGAATTTGTCTGGCTTAATACGTGTAAACTACATGTCGTATGACTATTTACAGTGCTCCAAATATTGAAAGACTTGAAAGTGTTTATTGTGACAAATTGAATTACTACTGTCAGTGGCAAACAATGTTTGTTGGTCTGTTAATTCCATAAATATAAATTCTGTTTAGAGACACCTAAAGCATGCACTTTTTTACCGTTTTTCATGCATTCCTAGTCTTTTAATTCTGTAAATATAAAATCAGTCTATAGAGGTCTGAAGCGTGCACTTTTCTACCTTTTTTCATAATTTCCTGAATATTAGTAGTTCTCTTGTTGCTATGATCTTCGTGAGTGTAATGTGATTTAACAAACAATATGACCAGTGAACATTTAAGATTGCCAAAGTCAAACTCTACCAAATTTTCAAGATAATTGTAAAAACCTTTACGTGAAATTCAACATGACTCTCTTTTCAGTAGCTGCATCTAACCAACAAACAAGTTGATAGTTGCTTGGTGTAAAAACAGTGCAGATTAAGAAAAAGTCTGTGTATCAGCAGAACCTTTCCTTGAAAACATAAAATATATGTCCAATCCATTCAGGAGGCACCACAGTATCTCCTAAGTAATGTTTGACGCACTGTGAAAGGGATTAAAATGTTTCAGGATTCAACTTAGACTGGACTCAATTCTGTTCTTCTGTGATCTTGCACTAATTTATGGAACTAAGTAACTCAATTTTCTCTCAAGATGCCCAAAGATATCAGTAACAAGAAACCAAAAACAGTGCGCCAAATAGCTTTTGTGATAACAGTGTAGTCCAATGCCTCTCTTTCATGGAGTGCACATTAGAATATTAGAATGAAAATTATGGAAGAATTGAGATCCTCTTAGCAGTTTAGCTTCGATCACTTTTGTGATTTAGTTTATCTTAAAGCTTATAGGTTCAAAAGAGCGCATTAACAGTGGAATCCTGGGGTAGAAACAAAGATGCATGGCACTTGATTTCTCAAAGGGAGCTTAAATTATGGTGTCAAAGATTTGGTGAAAGGCTGGATTGTAATGTCTGTAGATTATACTGCAGGAATCACTTGCAGGTCAGCATGTATGATTAAAACAAATATGCTAGAGTCTAGAACACAAATAACAGTCACTAGTTTCATCAGATCAATGCTAGGATATATCATATTGTTATATTTTTACAAAAATATTGAATGCAAAATACAATCACCAAGAGGAAGAAAGAACATTGAGATTAAAACACAGTGGTAGAGATTCATGCAGGCATGTTATGAAGAAGACCTTCTTATGTTTGATTTCTTCACCTATTCAATTGCATTCAATGGTATGATTTTTTTGAAATAAACCATTCCTTGTCTATTAATTTTAGATCTTTATTCTGGGTATAACTGTTAACCTTCAAATCACATGTTCAACCTGTTTTCTTAGAACCAAATATGCAGTCTATGGTAACATGCATGCAGGAAGACTTGTAACACAACAATTTTGGCAATCAGCAGAATGGTGCTGATTCTTGAATATGCAGATAGGTTTACTAAAGATACAAGGTGTCTTTGTGGGTCAGAAAAAGCACAATAAAAAGCAGGGCATTTGGCAGAACTACATGAACCATGTTTATACTCTTAGGAAAGGCACAATAAAAAGCTTAAACTGCAAAACAGAGCAGCCAATTTAGAGTTGAGAAAGAGCTAAGAGAAACATGCTTTTCAGGTTATTTTTTGCCTTCCATGATTGTATACTCTGGAACTTGGAAGCACTTCTGTCAAGCTGAAAAGGAGTAAGGTTCATAGCTGTCCTGAATACTGAAACTGATATTCTGTGTGTTTTCCAGGGATAAATTCTGAAGGCTGACCTTGGGCCTTGCAATAGTGGGTGCAATTCTCTTTTAGTTTCCTCTAAACCCATGAGATATTGCAAGAAGAAGTTATTTCTCCTAAAGGCTGGCCATCCATAAAACTTCCTTGTCATGTCTCTTAAAGGATTTCTGTTGATGAAACCCTAAGATCTAGATATAAAAGAAGCTTGGGGAGATTGCACCCTAATTGCAAGGCCTAAGGTTATTGTTCTAGTTTTTCCTCGTATGATTGTGGCTTCAGACAAGTGATCATAACATAAAGTAACCTTTCCGTTACTTCTGTTTATTGAATTCACAAAGGACTTGGATTTCACAAGGGAGCCAAATTCAAACATTTTATACTGTTCTTTCAAACCTGTTAAGTTTCATAAATAAATTGTCGGGTTATGACATGATTACAAAATCTCGTTCATAGATTATCAAATCTGTGTGATATCTTGTTGGATTCGCTATCTACCTTTTTACATCAACATTAAATATCATGATTTTTTGCATCTTCTAAAAGCCACATAATTTACCCACAAGATTGTAGTTTGTGCTTGTTACATCTAGGCCTTCACCAGACCAGATTTTAATTTGTTTTATCCCACTCTAGCGTAAATGTGCATTGCATTTTTTTCCCCCAATAAAAAATAAGTAGAGCTCAGAACGGCTATCTCTCTGCCTTTTATGTTATAAAACTGTTTTATTTTTGTATACTGTTGTATTGAACCATAATACCATTTGATGTTCATATGAAATTGCCTTTTTTTTTCCCTCTTAGCACAGTGTTATATATTGCTTTGATTGCTGGTCAGCCACATGGAGAAACGCTGGTCCAACTCCAAGCTTGAAATATAAAGTAAGCAAAAGTTTTAATATTATATCAAAATTTGGTTAGTTATGACATACTTTGATTGCTGAATATTTGTGTTTTGTTTACCTCTGAACTTCCGCATTTTGGATAGATGTTCAGTTCTTCAAAGCTCTTCCAAATGTTAATTTCTGCTTTACATGTTTGTTGCGTTAGGTTTGCCATATGCATTTATCGCATTGCATTAACTTAATTAATGTATAGGAGAATTCTAATATTTAATGTTCTATGGAAGCAAGAACTTAAGTTATTTTGTCCGTTTATAAATGCAGACATGATCATCTACATATTATATCTTATCCTTCTTGTTATCGTCACATTAATACATGCATGCATTTAAGTTTGCAAATTCAACACGGCTTCCCTTCCCTCTAGTCTACCTTCATTTATTCATTAATAATGTCACTGAGTTCAGTTGAATTGAATCTGCTGGTGTCTCATCTCATATATGACCCATTATTAAGGAATTTTAATTATGTTACTGTTAGTTCAAGTTTAAACCTTTCCCCCTATATTTGAATACGTTAAATTCCTCTCTTAAGCTGGGATTATATCATCAATCTTAATGGTCAACATTAGGTTTAATTATGTGCTAATCATCATAGCAAACACCTTAAATTTGGATGGAGTTCCTTAAGCAATTAATATTCCTAACATTTTTCGGTAAAACAATAATTATAATATAGCAGAAGAGTAAAGTCAGTCGTAGTCGGAACCATGCACGCAGCATCCATCTACTATTATATAATAATAATAATAATAGTATAACAAACGTGCATAATTTTAATATATTATATGTGTGTACTGTTCAAAGACCGATTGAATTCTCCTACAAAAGCAGTATCCTTATCTCCATTTGTTTTAGAAGTGAAAAAAAAACCTAGTCTTAGATTGCGGTGGAGCACAGCGCACGTGGGGTAGTTGGCACCTGGCGACGGACCCTAGATTTTTTATTCCTAATCTAACGAAGGAGAACGATTCTAGGTCAAAGTCATATTTGACCAGAATCGTCAACTTCAAAGTTGCTGAAGTATCTCGTTGTTCATCCATCCTCACGAGGCGTTCCAATATTTTCTTGTAATAGGACAAGCGTATATCAAAAGGGTAAGTAGTGTTTAAGTGTTATAAATTTTATTCATGCTGCAAATTGATTTATTAAAAAGAATAATAACAATAGAGGCAAAATATTTTATACATGTAAAATTAGAAAATAAAATTCATACTTCGTATCTTAGTTAGAATTGATTCGATTATTGATCTATAAAATCATTAAGATGGGCATACTCCCATGCTTAGGACGCGAAGAGCAATAATGAGAATGGGGCTAAATGCCCATCTCTTTATTCCTCTCTGTCCGTGAATAGTAGCCGTTTGTTTAGCTAAAAAGAAGAAAACGATTGGTGACAAGTGGGATGTGTCACGACTGACCAATAAGACTACACCAAACCAATGAAATCAAGGACCAAATTCCGGCTAAAGATCTTGTGCTCTTCTGTTAAATTATTTTTAAAATAACAAAGAATATTGCTGTAGTTAATTAAACTGGTTAATAAAATAATAACTGCTGCTGCAGGTTCCTGGAAGCTGATAAAAAGGCGAAAGGAAATGCAAATTGATAGAAGTGGGCGCCACCCGACATATTGAATTTTATTTGGTTGGAAAATTGACTTGTGGAAAATCTTATCCATTGCAATATAATAATATGGATGATCTGTGGATGAATGTCCAGGACCATTGTATTTGTGCTTTGTAGTGGCTTGCTGTGTTGTCCAAGGAAAATATGAAAATGATATCTTGTCCTTTTGGTCCTCCGTTTCTTCTCTCCTGCCAGCTTGCCGATCCATCCTAGATGTTTCATTCCTCTTCATATATATATATATATACATATATATATATATATATTTAATTAACCTTATTAAAATTAATTTTATAAATACATTTATCACTATAAATGTTTTCTAAGTAAACAAAACACATTTTTAAACGTTGTTTTTTGGAATTTATTTTTATAAAATTAAATTTTTATATTTTAAAAATAAATAATAAATAAATAAATATCTTTCCTGGAATTATATAATGAATATATGAAATTGTTAGTGTTACTAATTCTCCGAATCCAATAATATTCCTACAACTTACAACAAGCTAGACGCACAAACAGACAAACAACCTCTTGCTGCGCTAGCACTCATAGCGTCATCATCTCTGAACCTGAACATATTCAGACACGTGATTAAAATCACCTTGCCAGAGAACTTGCAGGGAAACCAACCATCGTCGTCTTGTCAGGAGTGGAAATATATAATAGTAATCAAAAATTCCACCAGCCACTAGTTCAATATCATTTTCCCATTCTAATGACTTAAATTCATGCATCTCCCCTTTATATAAGCTCCTCCTTTTCTTCCCACAAGGAAAATTCCACACTCTCCTTCGATTTCTCTACCTCTCCGCCCAACCCAAAACAGCATTTTCTCTGCTTTCTTCGACTCAGAGTTGAGTTTATGTAATTTGTATATACCAGAAAGAATCAGAATGTACGGACAGAGTATGACAGCGTCTGATTTTGCTGTGCTGGAATCAGTTCGCCGCCACTTGCTCGGTGAACCGGAGGTTGGACTCAGTAGTGTATCAACGAATTCCGACAGTACTTCTACTCATAGTGGTAGCAGTAATGGTTCCGTTTATTGCCGGAGTTCAAGCTTTAGCCGATTGTACCCTTGTTTAACGGACAACTGGGGAGAGCTCCCCTTGAAGGAGAACGATTCCGAGGACATGCTCGTCTTTAACTTATTGCGAGATGCCCTTACTGTCGGTTGGGTTCCAATGGAACAAACTGACACCTTTCAGCCTAATTTTACCAAGGTGAAGGCGGAGGAGGAAGAAGCAATTGTGCAAGAAAGATCTGTTCCGGAAGCGGCGCCAACTGTGGTTCCCACTAAGGGGAAACACTACAGGGGAGTTAGGCAGAGACCTTGGGGTAAGTTTGCGGCCGAAATACGTGACCCGGCTAAAAATGGGGCCCGGGTCTGGCTTGGAACTTTTGAGACGGCTGAGGATGCGGCTTTAGCATATGACCGAGCCGCTTACAGGATGAGGGGTTCCAGGGCTCTGTTGAATTTTCCGTTGAGGATTAATTCCGGTGAGCTGGAACCCGTCAGAATTACTTCAAAACGGTCGTCACCAGAGCCAACATCGTCGACAGGTAGTTGTTCGCCGAAGAGGAGGAAAAAGATGGGTGGCGTCTCGGTGCCAGCCCAAGCCGGGCTGCAAATGGGCAGCGAAGTGGTACAAGTGGCACAAGTTGCTTCTTGTACGCGTGGTGAACATTTATTGGTTAACTAATGCTGACGTGGAAGATACTCAATGTCGATATTATCCAAGTCGGAATACAATCTTTTTATTTTATTTTATTTTATTTGGGTGATGAGTGTTCGACGATTTTTCCAAGTTTCTTTGTAGGAGACGGAAAAAAAAATTTTAAAAGAAAAAGAAAAAGGAAATGGTTGGGGTGGGGTGGGGTGGGGGGTGTTTGGTTTGGTTTGTGAATACGAGGATATGTTATTGCTTGATAAAATTCATTTTTGCGTGATTAGACCTTTCCATTCTGGTAAAGCCAATTTGTCGTCTGTCAATATACAGTGGCGAATCACATTCATTCAAGTTGCAACAAGATTTTCAATTTGATGTCACAGAAACTGAAATGAAGCTAGAATTTTCAGCCAATTTACTCTCCAATATTTCACCGGGCCGGGGGGACAGGGCATGGCAATCACGTTTCCTTCTTTTAGATCACACTTTGATTTATTGACAGTGACGTCTACACCTAGCGTAAAGCAGTAGCCCCGCCGCGGCTCGAATTGTTTTGTTTTATTTCCCACTGTCAAAATTAATGAAGCCAATGAAGTAAGCAAAGCGCAATTAAATTGAAATTCTCGCGAGTGAATAAGACAATAATAATTAGATGATATTAATATTTATAAAAATAAATAAATACACGAATTTAAACTTAATCAATTCTGCATATAATTAAAATTAAAACACAATTTTTTTAACATATTAAGAATATTTAACATAATTAGACTAAATAATAAATTAATTAATTTAATCTGACTAATCTTTTATCTAATAATTTAAAAATAATAATAAATATTATTAATTTTTTACTGTCAATTTACATTCCTTACGTACGACCATATTTAAAAAGAATATGTATTAATTAATAATAATAGTAAATTATTAACTTGATTTAATAATTTATTATTATTAGTCAAAATGATAATAATAATGTGTTCATAAAATAATGAATAATTTTAAAATATTTTAGTTCATGATTTAGACTAAAGAGATGAGATAATCCACATGTGAACTGAATACAAGGCAAGAAGACAGCAGCCTCCAAACTGGGCCATATCAGCAACAAACACACGTGTGAGGTGGAAGACTGGCGTACGGTCCAAGCGACGATCCATACAGTAGCTCATCCAAATGTTTGAAATTGGAAAATTGACTTGACTGACACGCTGGATTCCGGGTTGAAATTTCAACATTTTCAAAAATAACTTTCAACCAATTCATTCCCCATTCGATAACGTTAGCTACATTAAACGCAACGCAACGAGACTTTTCTACTCGTTGTCACTTGGTTAATGGCCGACGTGAAGAATACTACTTCCTTCATTTGTCAAGTAACAAATAATAATGGCATTGCCTGTGCACTAAAGAACTTTCAACTAGCAATACCTGTCACATTGCAATTCTATTACCATTGAAGAGAAATTTGGTTACTATTCTGTATTTTGCCCAAAGTTTGGTACCGGCAGCAAATGACGAATCCCATTCAAAGCCGAAAGAAGAATCCTCACGCATTTGAAGCAGGTTATCAGCCTGCTTACAGTGAAACTTCTGTTGTCAGTATGCAAGTTAAGATAAATCGACCAATATACTGCAGCAGAGAGGACATTACTTTTCTATGTACAAATAGTTTGGAAACATATCTCAATTGTGAAGGGAACTAATAAGTAGGACAGAAACAGCGAAGGAATGACCCAAACAAAAATGCTTTGTCCAAACCCATGAAAACAATTCCATCCGTTTCAATTGCTATAGCTTTTGGCACGTTGAAGAACGTGAAGTTCAAGAATCATGCATATCTTCTGAATGCTTCTCATCGTTACTCATATGATCTCCACTCTTTTGATACTTTTCTACCTTCAAATTTCATCTGTTCCAAAGCCTCAGGTTAGAAGCTTAAGCTAGTTACTAAACATGTACATGTATGCACAAGTGGAGAGTAACTAATTAAATAAACTGTACAAGTTGACAAATGAATTGTACTCATTTAAAGGCGAGGGTTTTCTTCCTTGCGTCTGAAAGTTATATTAAATCAAGGCTGTTTCACCATTAACTATGAAAGGTACACCAAACTGCTTATAAAATATCTCTAGAACATGTTCAACGCCAGCAATTAGTTCCCTTTATCATAAACTACGACTTCCGCCAACTTTAGTATTATGAAGCCTGAAAAAGAAAACTAAATTCTTATCTATTTAGATGTGGCTAAATAAATAGCTCGAAACCATATTAGCCTGGATAACAAACAAAAACATTCGTAGAGGAAAAAGATAATACAACTGATCTTGAAATTGAGAGCTTGCTTGGCGCCTTGCAAATGGTTTTTGGCCTCCTGCTTGTGAATTTTGTCCCATTCATCAATTGTTTCAGCCCCATTTAATCTTTTCTTGAATGGTGGAAAGAAGATTGCCTGAAGTGCTATCCTAAAATTTATAATTAGCAACTCTGATAACCTTAACAAGACTTCATAGCAACCAGTGAAAAATTGAAGAGATAAATGTATCACAAAATAGGGAGAAAATGTCGAAGCCGGACTGAGGCTACCATGAATGACAAAGCTGGGGTCACATTTAGCACAGCTCATTTAATACCTAAAAGGTCATCGTGTATCCAAATCAACAGCAAGAGTAACCGTTACTAATTGAATTGACATGGGCATGTATTATCTAATATTGATAGCAACATGTCCGCAGATGGTAACTCTTATAAAGCAATCCCTGTTTTGAATTGATGTTTTCATATTTAAAATGATTTGTGAGTCATTTTGAGGAATAGTTCCCCAGCCATGGTTGCTAGTTGTTAATAGAAGTTCAAGTAAATCTGAAGGATAAAGTAAGAAGACCTATCACATGAGTGCATTCACTGATAAGGAAGGCTTCAAGTTCACGCACATTAGCAGCCACGAGTTCCTTCTGAAATTGATCATTCGAGAGAACCTCGGAAAGAGTACACCGAATGATATAATCGTATCTTTAGGGCTAATTTACACAGAAGAGACGGAACCAATATTTTGCACATAAGATTAACTCAATGAAACCAGCATATCTTTGTTGCATCTTGACTGATTAAACCATCCGGAGATTTCCTTCAAGATGTAGATCATATGCCACTGAAGATTTATTACTTACATTGACAAAAGATGACTATACTAATCAGAATATCATATCTAATAGAATATTTTACATGCACTACAATAAGGCTTTTCTCGGAAATTCTCTAGAAATTAGAAATTGTTGGTAGTCGTATACAAATTTTCATTTTCTTGCCAGTTGAAGTAATTATTAGAAAAAATATAATATTAGAAACATGTAATCCCAGTTAATTTTAAAAGCCGCCTTGGCAAAAGTCCCAAAAATTTCATTTGAACGAGATTAATTAAGTGATGAAAACAGTAGGTCACAAAAGGAACGCACCACTTGTGTTCTTTTTACAGGCAGCCAAATCAGGTAATTTATTAGTGTGTACAATGGCTTTTTCTGGCTAATATAAAAATTGTTATGCTCTCAGTGTAGCTGCCGGTAGGAAACAACCACTTCGCAATATTGAGAACCAAAAGTCAGAAAATTTTAAGAATAGCAAAGACAATTCCAAAGAACAATTGGTTTCAATGGACTTTCTTTTACTGTCCTGACAATTATAATCGTGAAAGCACGGGTGCTATTACACTTCATACGCAGGTAAATCAACAATTATAATTGTCATAAAAAGTAACATGGAGAAACTAGAGATACAGATCCTGGCAAAAGTTAAATTCGATAGCTTGTTCGTATCAGCAATAGTAAGCACATTAAGTTGTTTAAGCTTGACTGCTTGCTCTGGTACCAGCGGATGCAGAAGAACTGCATTGTCTATGTAGACATTCAAAAGATTGATGTCCATTAACACACGTCTTCGCGTATCCTATATCACCTGGCAGAAAAACTGTAAAAGGATATGTCAGCTGATTAAGACATTCGTCCTGAACAAACAACGAGGTACTGAACGAAGATTTGATTGTTTGTGTGAAAATGGCAAGTTTCCATGTACCATGGGGAAAAACAAGAAGCAAATCGATGTACGAAGAACTTTCTGTTCCCGAAATTTTGCAAGGATTAGCACACAAATTTCTTTATCTACACGAAAACCTGAAGGACGTTGGGGACCAGTAAAGTCTCATAGAAGGCGAAGAAGGGTGGCAAGTGGCTTCCAGTATGAATTTTGCTAAAGACGATCTATTAAGAGTAGAAGCTTGCTTAACAAAGTACTCAATTAGTTGAGCTTGTTTGAGTTCTCTCTCGGTTGATTTTCTGTCTCCCACCCCAGCGACAGTTAAGATGGCTGCAAGCTGAGGTTTTGGTTTGGCCAGCTTTGTTGTAATCCCAAAAGCAGTGACTCCGTCCACCGGTGCATTGCATCTTTCCGTCAAAGAAATCTGAGCAGATCTTGCAATTGCTCTTCGTTATCTTGCATGTGTGCTTCTTCCATTAATTATAAAATCTGATTATATTATGTTTAAAAGAATACACTTATTGTTATATCATACCGTAATTTTATTGGTTTTTTTATTATAAATTGTATAAGATCTATGCATATAATAAAAATCAATCCAACTGATCTTGATTGTACTCTTGTGTTCTTGTAATTTTTTTTCAAAATTTCAACTACGCCGACCATCGGGCGAAGGAGACGAAGTGAGCATTTTACTTGTGTTGTGTTGTGTTACGTATACATATAGCATATACATATCGATGTTAATTTATATACAGTAGTTCCTTGACAAGTGGCTAACATACGCCTGAAGAACAAGCTACTCGCCCTTTTGTTTCATTAGACTGGATTTTGCTGGACCGAAGCCCATAGGTGCTTTATGGCGTGTTTTTAGTAGCACCAATCACGGGCCCAAGTATACAGCCCGATTATTCAATTATGGCTGTCTAATTGACATTATATTCACCCCAATTAACTTCTAAATACACGTCCAATATCTATCCCCGGACCATAGGCGTGATCTTTCATGCCTGCATTATTCGTACGATAGAGACAAGCCGACGTCTTTGACTTGATAGAAATCAGATTTTTTTTCAAGGAAACGAAAAACTCAGGTCAGTTCATGGTCACTTCCTGAATTGATTAATGGTCCAAGAAAGTGACTGAAATAACCACAAGTATTCATACGAGTACCAATTTTTAGGACTACGACGGCAACAGCGGCGACTTCCATTGCAGCTTTTGCTCGTATTGTGTTATACTATTTGGTGGGTGGGTGTGTGTATGCATACACGTACAGATGTTATTCATATACAGTAATTACTTGATAAGTAGCTAACGTAGGTTGAGAGAACAAAGTACACTCACTCCCTTGGTTGGTTGGTTAGAGAAATTCAATCTATTTTAAGTATATATAAAAATAAAATAATCAAAATCTTTTTTAAAAAAAATGCCAAGTGTTATGGTAAAGTTGATTGAAATCATGGAATACTCACTGTTTTTTTTTATATATATATATATTTATTTTATTCAAATAATAGATTTTTATAATTATTCCCACAAAATAAAATGAAAAAAACGTACCAATAATTGAATGCCAACAAAATAGTTGAATTTCTCTAACCTATTCCATTAAATAACTTTTCTTTCAATAATTTTAAAAAAAAATGACTTTGTTAAATAATTAAAAAAATAAATATAATTTATTAGGCTGTGAAAATGACACGTAACATGACAAATGTGGCAGCGTCCATTAACCGTCGCTGACTCGATAGCCAGCCTCGTCCAAGGAAATTGAATGGAAGAAACAAAAGAAGTTTCACGACGAAAGACTCGCGTGATTTCACGTAGACTTTCAGAGTTTATACTGGTCCTAAACGGATTTTCAGGACGAAAACGGCAGCCGTGGTGGAATTCCATTGGTGAAGTTCATCAAATTGTTGAATGTTCAAAGCGCCCGATAAGAGTAGTTCGAAACTTCAAAGACGTGTATGCCATATTTTCAATTGGTTGGGTACACTTATCAATCAAATTAATTTCGTTCCTCTTTGATGTTATTGTTGTATTCTTGAAAAACATGCTTTAATTAAATTTATTGGAAAAGATTATTATGCTTCTATCAAATTTCTGCATTAATTTACACTCATTGCAAATTAGTATTCAACACATGACAAGCCTGATTGGCTAACAACAATTGATAAATGCTATGTTCTCACACTAAATGATAATGTAAACCTTCTCTGCAATTGCAACGTCTTTTTCCATGGCTTCCTTGGCTCTCTCTCTTCTTATCTTGCCCTGTCTTCCACTACTACTACCCGATTTGTCTGCGGCCAGCATAACTGTGGGTTCATCTCTGTCCAGCGCCGGTAACAACCCATCATGGCTTTCACCTTCTGGAGGATTTTGCCTTCGGATTTCGCCAACTCAACAATTCAGACCTTTTCTTACTTGCCATTTGGTTCAACAAAATACCCGAGGGAACCATTGTTTGGTATGCCAATGAAGAAAATCCTGCTCCAAGAGGATCAACACTTGAGCTTACTGCTGGCGGCCTTTTGCTTAAAGATCCTACGGCCAAAACTCTGTGGGATGCAAGCACTGCAACAAATGTATCCAGTGCTGCCATGCTTGACACAGGTAATTTTGTGCTTAGAGCTGCAAGTAACAGTTCGGATTTTGTTTGGCAGAGTTTTAAGCATCCAAAAGACACCATACTGCCTACCCAAATATTGGATTTGGGTACCACGTTGGTTTCCAAGTTGACAGAAACCAACTTCTCCGAGGGCAGGTTTGAGCTCCATTTTTCCGATGGAAGCCTTAAGCTCCATCCCGTTGCTTGGCCAAGTCGATCCCTTTACGAACCTTATTATAACAGTAGTACTGATAGCACAAATTCTTCCGAGTCTGGTTATCAACTGGTTTTCAACGAATCAAGTCAAATTTACATGGTGAAAACTAATGGTGAAATTGTCCAACTGCCAGAATTGAATCGGCCAAATCCCGGAGAAAATCAATATTTTAGAGCAACATTGGACTTTGACGGAGTTTTCACAAAATATGCTTATGCCGCTAACCAAGGTTGGTCGCCTCTGAAACTTGTTCCTAACGACATTTGCGATCGCATAATGAATAATCTCGGTAGTGGTGCCTGTGGCTTCAATAGCTATTGCTCGCTTCAAAATGGGAAACCATATTGTAACTGCCCACCTGGCTATGTACTTTTGGATCCAAATAACAGATTTAGCGGTTGCAAGCCAAGTTACTGGCAAGGCTGCGGATCAGATAATGGATCAAGAGATGCAGAAGAGTTGTATGAAATAAGGGAATTCAATAGCGTAAATTGGCCACTGGGAGATTATGAAAGGTTGGAACCTTATAGTTATACTGAGTGTGAAAAATCTTGCTTGCACGATTGCAATTGTGCTGTTGCAGTATATAACGGACAACAATGCTGGAAGAAGAAATTGCCACTCTCCAATGGGCGGGAAGTAGACGACGGAGTTACAAAAGCTCTCCTCAAAGTAAGGAAAGGAGATTTTCCTGGTTTTACTGACCAATCTGGCAGGAAGAAAGATATACCCATCTTACTGGGAGCACTTTTATTAGGTGGTTCTGCATTCTTCAACGTCCTTTTGATACTGGCAACACTGTTTGTCTTCTTTGTGTGGAGCAAGAGAAACAATGGAAATAATTTCCAAGATTCAGGCATTGTGGAAACAAATCTGCGGTCCTTTTCGTACAACGAACTCAAAGAAGCAACTGATGGGTTCAAGGAAGAAATAGGAAGGGGTTCTTTTGGCATAGTTTACAAAGGTGTCCTCAAATCCGGTTTACGAAATGTCATAGCAGTCAAGAAATTGGACAATTTGGCTTCAAAAAGGGAAAAGGAATTCAGAACCGAATTGACTGCAGTTGGCAGAACTCATCACAAGAATCTAGTCCAGTTGCTTGGATTCTGCGATGAAGGTGTAAACCGGCTTCTGGTGTATGAATTCGTGAGCAATGGCGCATTGTCAAATTTACTTTTCGCAATTCCAAAACCTGACTGGAATCTGAGAGTCAGGATTTCCATGGAGATAGCGCGAGGGCTAGTGTACTTGCACGAAGAGTGCAGTGTGCATATCATCCACTGTGATATAAAGCCACAAAACATTCTTCTTGATAAATTTTTCGCCGCAAAGATTTCAGACTTTGGATTATCCAAATTGTTACTCGCGGACCAATCTCGAACTCGTGCCACGATCAGAGGAACTCGAGGATATGTGGCTCCAGAATGGTTCAAGACTGTACCTGTTTCTGCCAAAGTGGATGTGTACAGTTTTGGTGTTATGCTATTGGAAATCATTTGCTGTAGGAGAAGTGTGGAGATGGAATTTGAGGAGGAAAGAGCAATACTAACAGATTGGGCATATGACTGTTACCTTGAAAGAAGACTAGATGTTTTGGTAGATAACGATGAAGGTGCAATTGCTGACAAATCCAGGCTGCATAAATGGTTGATGATAGCAATCTTGTGCGTACAAGAAGACCCATCGAAGAGGCCTACAATGAAGATGGTCATGCAAATGCTAGAAGGTCATTTGGAAGTTCCTGAGCTTCCACACCCTTCAGCCTTCGGTACCAGCGTTGCAGTCACCAAAGGCTGAAGCAAGGAGAAGAAGTAGCAAGTCTTCCATAAGAAAACATTTGCTGGCCTGAACCGAAATGTGAGGATTGTCTCAATTTGATTAATTCTGTTTACTTTTACTTTGGGACTGTTTTCTGTTGTGTAATTTTGGCTACTAAAACTTTCTTTCATTCAATAAATAATAGTGCTTCGGTGCTTACATGTAATTGATAATCGATTTATAATTAAAAGAAGCATTTACACTCTACTTTTTTAGATCATTTTATCTGTCCTTTTATTTATAGATATTGGAATGTGATAATTAATCATTTTATAAATTATAAAATTTATTATTCATTTATAAAAGAAATTGCATGTTTATACCACGAACTAATACGTATTCATTTATAAAAGAAATTGCATGTTTATTATAAATAACATGTTGACGTCAACGACAGAAAGTAATGGCGCGAAGGCACGCTGATGTCTACTAAGAAATCTGAAACCATGTCAAAGATTGTCAAATTTATACCACGAACTAATACGTATGCAAACTTGCTACTCTTTCTTTTACAATTTCGTTTCTTTTGTCATACATTTACCATCAATACTTGGGATGAAGCTCTTCGAAGAGCTTCATTCCGATTCCTGATCCTTAGGATACATCCATTTTAGGGTTGAGCCGTGCTGGCACTCTCCAAGTGTAACTAAAACTGATATAACACTGGAATTATAGCAACCGAAATTCAGAAATTGTACAATCTAAAAAGTAAGGCAAGAATGGCCTACAACCAGCCACCCACCCAACCTGTTTGGTAGCCCCACTGCAACAGCAAGGATTGCCCACTACTTATTATCAAGAACAGCTAATTTTATCATTTGCACGAGACTTAGATGACGAGCACAAATTTCTAACCTTAAACTCCTGCCTTTTTCGAAAGGGCAATCACATTGAAGTTGAGTGAGCTAGGATTTTTCTGGATCATGCCCTGTATGACTTTAGCTGCATCCTGATAGGCCAAAAGAAATATATACATATATCATCAACTATTATGGTAACAAACATGAGGAAAGCTATGTTATACAGGCAAAAGAGCAGCTTGCAGCCCAAGCGTGCAATGAATTCCACTAAGATCCTTCCGTAAAGTGAACATTTTGCTTGTGGCTAAACAGGCGAGTTAATTTACTGGGTTGGATCTCCTTGATTTAATTATATAAAGCAAGAACATATGTTCATTTGATCATAATAATCTCAGTATACTTATATCCCAAACCAAAAACCCAACCCTCCACAGAAAGCCTGGTGTTAATGTGCTCCAGTGATATCTCAACAGAGTAACCAATACTTCCATTTTTTTTTCCTCTCAACAAAGGAATGCATTAAATCTATAACCGTTAAACCTTTTTGTTTTATAGATGTTTTCTTCTTTGAGATCCAACTTCTTTTCAATCAAAAGGGCTACAAAGAGCAAAAGTACCAAGGTTTCACAGATCACCAATTACCATACCTGTAATAAGGTGCTTGGTGAGGAAACACCATGACAAATTGGTCCACTCTTCCTTCCATCAAGTTCATAAAGTTCCCCTACACAAAAGATGATCATAGATTTGATTAAACAATATGGCACAGGATAAACATCAAGATTAAAATTATCTCAAAGTATCTATGGTTGACAACCACTGAATATCATCTTATCAATATGGGAGATGGGGAATAAATGAACAATTGAAGGAACATGTACCATCCACACATGTGAAGCAGATAAAATGAGTGTCCACATTATCGGAAGCCTGTAAAAATTGGAAAAGCAAATAAAGATAGCAAAATCAAAACTTTTGATGAAACTGATTAATTGATAGGGATAGAAAAACTTTGAAAAATCTAACAAAAGACACTGGTTAAGTGTTAATTTTGCCTTTTCACACTCATTTTGTCCAGAGCTGTTTTATCGCTAACACAAAAAAAAATGTTGTTTTCAATCTGAAGTGCAATTGATCAGACTAGGTCATTTCTCACAATGAGACTCCCATCCTATCTTTCCATGCACAGAGTAGCACCCAAGGTCGCCTATTTTTGGTGGTTCAAAGTATAACGATAACATATTTTCTAACTCTCAGATTCCTCACCAATCCCAGCAAAAGCATGAGAAGTGTGATAGCCGCCATCACAAGCATGAATCACAATTTTCGCATCCTTCAACTATCTTTATGGGAATGTCTAAAACTCAAGCTTTTAAACACATAAACCTCGGCCATTCAATTATATTCAAATGGTAAACTAGATGTGGATACTAGCTGGTTCAACTGGTAAAACCTCCGGGCAAACTAGCAATCACACATTTAGTGACTAAAAAAATAGGGAGAGAGAAAACAATGATGAATACATACCTCTGTATCACCAGCCGAAGCTGCTACTGAATGAGCAACCTCCATTTCTCTATCATTCTCAAGAAATGCAGCACGCTGCACAAAGCATATGGATGTAAATAAATTGGAAGGAAACCAATCATATTATTCGAAACCAAAGAACAGAAGAGAAAGAACCTCTTGCGGATCCAAGTTTGCTGTGGATTTGTAAAACTTATCCAAGAATGAACCATCGGCTGAAATAACAAGAAAATGTGGGGAGGAAAAAAAAAGCAATGGATAAGTAGTAGTTACTATTATAAAGAAAAGAATTGGGCTCATAATTTCTAGAATTTATGGGTTCCTTGAATGCAAGAAAAACTGCATGCATTGCTGAAGCATTTATATTACCAATGCCAATGGTACACCATGCATGCCTAGAACCACCAGGTTTAAGCACTGTGCAATAAAAAAAAACTATGCTTTTCTCTGTTTAGAAAATCCACAATAATCTACGTGACCACATAGGTAAGAAATAGAAAGACAACCACCAAGAGCAGTATCCAGAAGTGGTCACCTAATCTTTTCCCCCATATAGATTTACATTGGCCTTAAATGTTTTGGAGAAGGTACTTATAGCTCTTATTGTTATTTGCTATTTATAATCTTCAATTAATTGGTTGAAGGTAAATGCTAAATGAAATTGTTCATATAACATGCAATTAATTTATATTTTAATTGGCAGCGTTTGTTAAATGGAAACCTACTAGATCCAAAGATCATAAACTTCTGTCCAGTCTAAACGACACTGAACTGGCCACAAGCTCACGCACTTTACATTTGTGATGCAATTTCAAAACTAACAAACTTATCTCAATCTACTTATAACCTTCGTGTTAATACATCCCATAACAGAACTAGCAGCAATTAATACCACTAATGAGTGAAAGGACCATGCATTATTGGTACCATCATTCAGGTAGTCCATCCTTTTACTTCCTCTCCTTGTCATACAAGGTTATCCAAACCTTTGGCGGATCATGCATCTCTAAAATCATGTCCTGTCAATTACAAAAGTAGGCACAACTTACTAAGCTTGACTTCTGAAGTGATGTTCCCAACTGCATGAAGAAGTCCAATTGTTCCGCAAGCATTCCCAACAGTTTGCTTCATGAAAAAAACCTTGCTGCTAGTTTCCTGCAGCCAGACAAATGCGGAAATTGGAGTAAAATTGTACTCAACCGAAAAAAAAAGTGAATGCCAACCAAGGTGCATTTGCTCAATTCATAAAACAAAACAACTAATGACAATGTTTGCATAGGAAAAGCAAGAGAGAGAATTTGATATTAAATAGTGTAACTTACAAATCATATTACCATCAATTTATAAGGCACAATTTACTCAAAGAGAAAATATTCATAAATATCAAAGACACCATAAAATCAGGAACAATATTTTCAACAATATCATGGAACTACAAGCTGCCATTACACTAACCCTTTTGTCATTCTCCTGCAACCTTCTTTCTTCTTCACTCTGAAAAGAATTAAAACTTCATAAGAATCAGCAAGCATGTATACACTCATAATGCGCATCAAGTAGCAAGAAACAAATTTCAGTTTAACAGACCTGTGCAGTTATGGGATAAAGAAACAGCACGGCCAGAACAGGTTGTGGAACCATTGCTAAGAGATGTTCATCCAAGCCATACACATCATAGCACTCCGCTTCATCAGATTTAAGACCAAGGCCCCAAAGGAACTGCACAATTACATTATAAACAAAAGTAAACTGAACATGTTTCTCACCATTCACAATCCCCATACAGCCCATGGGATTTTCAAAAGAATAACAACACCTAAGGTCCCCAGATTGTACGTCAATATAAACAGACTCCAATTTTCAAATAACTTAACCCTCTGCGCGGCAACGTAAAGTAGAAAAGAAATTGAAAAAACCTGGGATCCTAGTTATTTCGATTTTTTATCAAATATATGAAAACTGCTCAATAACGATATTGACACTTCAAACAACTTCCAGATACTGAAATTTGTTGAAAAAAACGGAGCATATTCCTTCATTTGATAGTGTCAAGCTAAAACCCATAAACAAGCAAAAAAAGATTCACAATTTTCATTCAGATGCTCGAAAAACCTTTTACTCTCCTTACTACACAGCACAAAATAAACAAACCAACATTGTCGATTTCTCTATTAATCAGAAATATTACTAAACTGCGGACGATTCCAGAACTAAAAGAGAAAACAACACGAGACAAATATATAAAAATAAAAAGCAAAATCGATTAATACCTGGTTCATGACATCAGGATTAGCTTCGAGGGGAAGCCACCTCTTGGCCGAAGGAGCCTCGTCTATGCTTGCCATTTTGCTTCTTTTTTTTTGGCTTTTTCCCTCTTTGACTAGATCAGAACAATCGAAAGAACTCCCGAGTTCGAACGAATCAAAGTATATAATTGTTTCTTCCACTTTTTGCATTATACATAGGCTTCCAGCAAATTTCAAGAAATGGCCCTTTTTTGCATTGCTTCTATTCTAGCCAACTGCGAACCCGCACTGACCAAAATACCGAATATTATAGCCAATACTAACGTGCTCTGACCAAAACACCCCGTGTTAGTAAAAGGCGGTATATTGCCGTCGTGACCGGGTGCTGCTAACCGTGAAACGATACGACGTTTTTATGGGTTTTACAAAGTCTGACATTACTCGACAAACTCGTATCTTACAGCATCGTATTTGTTAGGCACTGGATATACCTTAAAATATAATATCATCTCAATTCAGAAGTATTTGAGTTTTAAATTAAAGATATAGAAAATTTTAGGAGGGGTAAATTTTATTATATTAATATAAATAAGATAATAAAATTTTTAATTAATAAAAAAATTTTAATAATAATTAAAAATTTTTATAAAACTCTTAATTTTTTAATTTATAATCAACAAAAAAAAATTTATTAATTATATATTATATTATTTATAATTATATTATTTTATTATATTATTTATGTTGATATAGTTGTTCGATTTTATTTAAGACTTTCTTTTTAATCATACTATGCAAAATATAACCTTTATTTATTCTTACATAATTGTCTTCGAAATTCAATTTAAATTAGAAATCTAAGCACAGTAACTTATATATTTTCATTAAATGAATGGGACGGATTTCAAATTCATATAATCGATCAGTTGAAACCCGTTAAATAAAAGCGGAATCTGATCCAACAATTGGATTCTTTACGCTAGTAAGCACGGTGTTTTTAATTGATCACGAAAATGATGCTAAATGTTTTAGAATTAGCTAAGTGGTCAATTGTTCAGATCTTTGGGAGTAGAAATCACCAGCATTAGTTGAAACTTTGCGGACTAAGCCATGCCACACCATACTAGCAAATTAGCACGTCATAACACGCCAAAAATTTCAAGACCACTTTCATGACCGACTTACTTGGACACATTCTGTGGATCCGATGATCAAGTGTACCGATAACATAAATTATTGGGCATTTTTTTGGGGGCATTGGCTTGACAAAGCACAGCACAACTCCTATGATAAAAACTAGGCTGCCTCACAGCTTCGAACTAAAGGGACAAAGGTTAGAAACATAATTTGTCATCCACACTGCTAATTGATAATTATTACATCTGAAGCTCGTCTTAACATGTGTACTACTTTAGATTCCAAATTACAAAACAAGAGAAACCATTGTTGCCTCTAAGAAAGCTTGTCCAGAGACTAGTTATTAGCAACATGCACCTTTCGTCTATTTGCCAGTGTATCGAGGTTTCCGCTTCTCTGCAAATGCAGCCAAGCCCTCCAACCGGTCATTTGTATGCAATGTCTCTATGTAGCACTCTTCTTCCAGGTCCAAAGTTGATGCCACGTCAATCTTGAGTCCCTCAGAAATAGCCTTTTTTGCCATCCTAATGGCTATTGGACCCTGGAAAACAGTACTTGTTAACTTGAATTCAAAATCAAATGCTGTCATTAGTCTTACAAAATAGATTCTAAGCTGGATCTGGTTTATCATGTAAATTATAATTAGAATGGCAAGAATTTTCAACAACTGTCCCAAAAGAATAGAGGGCAAGTAATGAAACGTGACAAGCTGCAAATCATACGAAATTTTCCGGGCACCTAATTCATCATGTTTGTGGTTAGATGATGTTTTCATAAAGCTCTCAAACATGCATGGATTTTCCATCACATTAACATATTATAAACTCAGATGCCAAAAGGTCTGGTAAATGTGCTCAAGGTCTGGCTGCCAAGAGATTGTTCATAGCACGGCATTCATATCATATACCCCACATAGTTTTCCCTATAAGAAAATTTTGGAAGATAGATATTTACCTTCTGATTTATTTCTCTAGCAATCTCTAGAGCCTTCAACTGTGCTTCACCAGCAGGAACACAGTAATTGACAAGACCTGAAACACAACACTCTTATTGCTAATTGTGATAGTTGAAATGCTTTTATTGCTAAACATGGTGCATAGATATACACCACATACAAGAACATAACAATATAACACACATGAATGCATCATGTACTAATAAAGCTGATAGTGCAACTAAACACACCTAAAGTCATTGCATCTCTGCCTCCAACTTTTCGGCCAGTAAAGATAAGATCCTTCGCTGTTGATTTTCCAACCAATCTAGGAAGCCGCTGTGTCCCACCTGCCCTGTCAGAAGCCAGGATCGCATGAGAGAGTGATCTGACACTTCCAATTGCTTTCCAAAATGGAACAACATTCATGCAGAATCATGGCTATCTGAAATTTTGAAACCATAATAAGAAAGCCACTTTCTTTTGCTAAACTACTGATATAATTAGTTCCAACAAGTCTCATCTGCGATTGCAGGAAAAAGTACTTATGAGCATACAATTTATCTAAATCCCTGTCATCAATAGAATGCAGGAAATTTGCAATCTATGAGAAAGCCAAGAATAACTTTACCAAATGTGAAACAAATTTTCATACATACCCAGGAATTATAGCAAGTCCTGTTTCTGGCAAGCCCAGCAGTGCATCTTCTCCTGAGTAATTAGACAGTAAAGCCCATTATCTTTTTTATCTTTTGATTAATAAAATTGCAAATGAATATGTTGAAATTACCACATATGCGAAGATCACATGCTAGTGCCATTTCAAGTCCACCACCCAATGCTGCTCCTTCAATAACGGCAATGGTGGGAATAGGAAGTGCCTATGCCAAATAGATACAAGTGATATAAGGACTCTAAGCAGGATAAAAGGTCACAACAAAAGGAGCCAGTATAAACATATGATATAAATATCTATGAGCATAAGCAATGGATTAGATGCTTTGACATTAGCATCCAATAAAGATTGTATAATCAACAGGAGCATGGCAAAACTAATTTTAATATAACTGGAGTATAGTAGCACTAATTTTTAATAAAAACTTGAAGTTAAAATGAATATCATGTGCTTATGTATGCTTACATAATTCCTTGCATATTTGAGTATAAATCTTATAGAATAGGGTGATCAAAGTCGAGTCTCATACCTCTAAGAACAAAAATGTAGATCGCAGTGAATTTACAAAAAAATGAATCTCAGATGGACTCATTTGCCTGCGTTCCTGACAATTCAACAAATGGCATAACAGTTAACTTACTTATCAGCCACAGTATAAGTACATCACCTGAGCAAAAGAAAAAGAAGAAAAAAAAATGCAACCAACTCAATTACGGTTACAAGCACAAAATCAACACCTAAGGACCAAAAATAAAATTAAGAAAATCAGCAATGATCCTATCACACGCTTCAAGCCACTACTCAATAACTAATTGTTAATAGAAAAAAAGCTTATCTCCGCTTCCAATTATCACATATTCAATCACCAACACTGCAACAGATAGGAAGTCAAATCAAAGGCAATGAAACTAATCTCCTCGTATTCGTGATTGTTTTCTGATCTATTACTGAAGCAAGTTGCTTACATCCTCTTTGCCTAATAAAATTAAACAATTAATTAAACCAATGCATATATCTACATCACGGGCGTCTTGTTCTGGTCAGTGAAATTCTGTCTAAAATTTTGCTGAATTATTTTATCATAAAAAAAATTCATGTAATCTTACCTTCAAATCAGCACCAGCACAGAAAACTTTAGGAACCGAACTGCAGATCATGACAACATTAGCAGACGAATCTTCATTGATAGCTTCAAATGTATGCTTTAAACCTCTCAATAAATCCGTTCCAAGGGCATTTTTTGCAGCAGGCCTATTTAAATTAACCTCAATTATCCCTGTTAAGCACGATTAGTCGATACTTTCAATCAGCACTTAACTAAAAATCAAAAACCAACACTAAAAAATTGTAACGCAAGATCCAGTACCAGAATCAGAGTTGGAGAGTCGCTGAAGCTTGACCGATTCGGAATAAGCGGAATCTAAAATGAGAGTTCTACGGCTTTGGTACTGGTGAAATTGAGAATTATTGACGTTAAAATTTTCAGAGATTAACAAGTTAAATAGTGACTGAGAAGGTTTATACCGATAAGTTTTAGAATTTTTCATGCACTGTTGTGCCAGAGTTTTTGTTAGGTTGGTTAAAATGGCCATATTTGGCTCGAACTAGTACGAGCTCAGAGTCGGAGCGCTACAGCAGGGTGGACGGTTGCGGAGCGGTGTTGTTATGGGGGAGGGGTGAGGTGGTTGGCGCGTGGAATGCAATCAGTTTGACAATTTTGATTTGATTCGTTATTACCCTAAACGATGTTATCACGAACATCGCTATGGGCCTGCTTGTATAGAACGGGCCATTTTTCACTTCTCCGAAAAACATAAAAGTCGTTGTGGGCGTACTTGTATATAATGGGCTCGGCCTTGTTTAACGTACTCATATTTAGGTGCAAATGATAAAAAATCTCAGAACTATATATTCAATCAACATTTTGTAATTATAAAATAACCACAAATATTTGTTCAGTTGAATTGTTTCTATCTAATTAATTAAATAAATTATAAAATTTAATAAAAATAATAATTTACAGATTATTTTAAATTGTAAATATGAAGTAAAATCTACTCTTAATAATATTTTTTATTATTATATTGTAAACATCTAACAACACATAATATAATTAATAAAAAAATATTTATATTATATTTTAATAAAATTTATTAACTAATTTTATATTTTATTATATTAATATAAAGTTAATAGATAATAATAAAAATCGATGTAATTAAATAAAATATTAATTTATAATATGACATTTTATAATTAAATAACATCAAACAATTAATGATTTATCAATATATTCTCATTCATAATTTGAATTATTTAATAATAAAAATGTTTAAATAGACACACCAAACTAACTAATATTCACTATTTGCTCAATTACCACAGGTCAACCTTACACCATACATTTTTATTAATATAGAATTATTAGTTAATAAAAAAATATAATAAATCATTATAAATAATTTTATAAAATAATATATTTTACTATATTTAATTATAAATTATTTTTTAATAAAATATAATATTATATTATATACATCATAAAATAATATAATTTCATATGTATTGAATAAAATATAGTGTAAACATTTATTTTATTAATTATAATACAATCTAATTTAATTTATTTAAAATCATACAATTTAATATGTCCTACTACCATATACATCACTAGAGAATTGACTAGGGGATTCTCATAATTCAAAGTCTTTAACAGGAGAACCAAACATGGAATTCAGAAATGCAAAATGGAGAAGAGGAATAAAGGACAAATGAGAATGCAGTACCAAAACAAGGATAAAGACAAGGAGAGGATAGGACATGGAATTACACTCGCACCCTTTAACGAGACAATAATTGCGCGAGATTAATATTATTATTGTATTTAAATTCATTTATACGAAAGGCGAAGACAACTATCCAATTAGTATTAGGATCAGGATATAGTAAGGGCAAATGTGTATTCGTTGCCAAAATAAATGCGTACATGATTTTTGTTAGTATTAAAACGGGTGCATTAAGATTTTAATTATAAAAAAATAAATTAATTAAAAAATATTTTAATGAATTAATTTATAGTTAAAATAATATAATAATTAATTTAAAATTATTACAATTTTTTTTTATGAAATCTCTCGATGGCTATAAACGGATTGTGATGGTGCTGACTAATTTTGGAGTTCAAAATTTTATGGGCCTCTCCCGACAACCCACACTAAACTCTGCGAATCCATTTCTCAAGTCGAAGCTGCTTCAAAGGAGGACCGCGGTTTGGCTTACCCCTTTGAGGACATCGCCATTTTCCGGTGACCTCCAAAGCATCACAGTTCTGATAATTGGTTGTTTCCGTCAACGCCTTTCTTCTAACAACAGCATTCTTTTCACCAGCTGGGGAAACTGTTCTTTTATTCCTTGGACACTCTACTAAAATCCCCTGTGGCATTTTCAGAGAATTTTCATTTTCTGTTCTTGTACTTCGATTCTTCCTCGTTGCAACAAAACCATTTTCTGTGAATCCTTTCGGTTCATTTTCTTTGCCATTCCTTCCATGAGTTTGTTTTCTGGCACTAGCTGGAGCTATCTTAGCATTCCTTGCAGGTACTATAAGATTAACATCTTCCATGCTCTCCTGCATGAATTCTGTCCTACGAAACAACTTCATTGGAGATTTCTTCTCTTTGTCGCTGCTTGAACTTCTGTTGATGTTCAATGTCACAGGACGGGCTTCTTGGGGAAATTTTTGCTTCGGTTTAGAATTGGAAACTTCACCGTTAAAGCTTGATTCTTTAACATCTTTTGACGAACTTGTGTCATTGCTTAGGAGTGTTCTACCTTCCGAGCTTTCTTTAAAAATCTCAAAAGAACACAGGTTCTTCAGAAAAGATGGGCTTCCATTTCCTCTATTCCCATCAACGCCCTGCAACATGAACATGAAATAAGAAATGACTTCCACAAAAACTTATGAAATACTTTCCCTCCTTAACAACAATTTATATTCGCTCGAAAAGAACCAATCATAACCAATGCTTGATATTTTTGAAACTACTCTTTTATTCACTATGTTTTAACAACACGAAGATGGCTGACCACCAATGCCACTATATTATAGCCTTCAAAGCCAGATCAGATTATCATTGTCCACATAAATTAAGCAGAACAGCATAATTATGATACTTTTTAAATTTTTTTTTAAAGGAAAGAGAGAGAGAGACAAAATGCAGGGTATAGAAAGAGTGGCTTACTAACATTTTGCTGCTCATCATGCTTTTTACCTGTACTTCTTACTTTTCTAATTATAACCAACTTCTCTTCCTTCTCTGCATCACTATCTTCCACCACAAAATTATCCGGCTCTCTTTCTAAATGAAGTGAATCTTCAAACTGATCACTTGTATCCAGTGCAGGAGAATCGTATGCATAACTTGAGAACCAATTTTTGACATCAGGAGGCTCTATTGAAGCATGAAATAAAAGCCAAAGTTACTTTTCTTTTCACACACATTAACTTTACACGTGCTATCTGCGATTCATGAGAATTATTAAGGAAAGACATAACTCCGAAGAGCTAATTTTCCAAGTTCTCTTCTCCTTTTCCAAATCTTTTACCAAGCAAATATGAATTGCCAAAAGCAGTGATACTAACCAGTGAATAGAGGAGATGAATCCGGAGAATCCGAAATCTGCATCAACAACAATGTTTTGTGTTAGATATAAGATACCTAGCCTGTTGCAGCAGGTTTTCATTGCTGTGCTATCACCAGTTATGAAAGCACGAAACAGCGTCACAATCTTGAAATAAGTGAATAAAATCACTAGTTATGAGAAATAATGTTGGACGCATCTCTGAATTCACGAGCAAGAAAACAGAAGAGGATACCAAAAGAGTAAATAAATATAATCAAACAGTACCTTTCTTGAGGATTTTAAAGATTCATCATCGGGTTCATTATCTTCCATAGAGCTGCTACTCTTGACAAAACAATCTGAGCATATCTCCTCGCCAGCATCCAATTCAAGACAACTACCAATTTCTCTATATGCAGCCTTATTCACTACTTGCTCTTTATGTCTATCTCCCACAACAAACCGTTCTTTGTCACGTTCACTTTCTTGAGAAACTGTATCTTCAACATCATCATTTGTATCCAAGACAAAAGATTCATAAGCATAGCTAGAGAACCAATTTCTAATGTCAGGAGGCTCTGGCAGAAGAAGAACCATAAGCAAATAGTCACTCATTGTATAAATCATTAAACGTTTGGCAAAAGTCGTAAATGAATATTGAGAAGAAGTAACACCGACCAGAAACATGAGAGGGCGAGTGCGAAGAATCCATAATCTGTCACAACAACAACAAAAACTTGTTAGATACAAGAAATTATAAACTGTGTCACTTTAAATGATTGCTGAGAAAATGTGCTGATAAAATAACGTCAACAACACGATCGAGCTAATAGGAAAGCAGCTATAGACGAATCCATAGACATAAACCGAGGAATGATGGAAGAATACCTCACTTAAACACGGATTTTCTTGCATATCAGCAAATGAATTTGCGTTGGTTTCTTCTTTGCATCTATTTTTTTTTCTTTTAAATTCACCCGTTTGGTTTTCTTGGATAACAAACACTTACATCTTCGCTCAAAACAGAATCTATAAACCCATCAATTGTTCCCAATCTATTGAAATTTCATATATATGAAAAAATTTCAATGGCCGAAAATAAGGAAAATCTGGGAATTAGAAACTAACTCCTTCATCCCTTGTTTCCTAGTGAACCAAATAGAAAATACTATCTGCGGCAGATGATAAGAATTGGAACAAGCAAAGAATTCGTACCTGAGAATTGGAACAAGAAAAGTATTCGTACCTGATAGAGGAGATTGTTTGGATTTTCCATCAGATCTCTCTATGCCTGGACGAACACAGAAAATAGAGGCGGTGGAATGGTTTTCATTTTTTATTTTTTGAATTTCGCGGGTGCAAATTGGCGCCATATTTTCTTTGAAGGCGGCGCAAAGTAAATTCGTGAGTGTCTTCGGACACCCATTAAATTTAAAATTCCGTACAAGGATTGGACAGCGAAGTTCGGTTCGGTTCGGTTCGGTTCGGTTGGATTTCGAACTAACTATTTTGATTTTTCAGTAAAGAGATTAAACCAAACCAGTTATAGGTGTAGAACCAAATACAAACCAAATTGATTGGTTGAATTTAATTTTAGTTCATTTTTTAGCTTCAGTTTAGGTGAATTTTTTTGTTTAAATACTTTAAATTATTGTTAATAACAATATTTACAATAGATAAAGTTTGGTTTTTTGAATCCATTTTTAAAGAATTAAAAATAATTTCACTTGTAAACAATAACATCATAAAAAATGTAAATTAAAATATTAAAATTTTATCATTTTAATTCTAAATATAACAATTTTTGTTTAAATTTAGTTCAGTTTGCAACCAAATGTTATAGGTAAATAATTTTTAATTTAAACACAAAATCTCTCGCAAATTTATTTTTAAATTTTGCAATTCAAAACGAACATATTAAGTTAAGATGGCCCATATTTATTTCTCAGGCAACATGGTAAGTGTTTATTAATCTTAATGCATGCCTTAAAAGCCTAAAGGTAAAGATTTTGAAATGTTGTGTTGAATATAGTGTTTTTTACAATAAAAAAAAATGTGTTTGTTAGTGCTTTTTAAAAATATGTTTAATATAAAAAATAGTGAAATATTTTTTATATTATTTTCAAAAATAAAAGAAATTTTAAAAAAAAATAATTGGAAGGTTATTATCATATATTTACTCTAAGTTTGATGATATCACAATTATAAATTATATCGAATGATATGTCATTTGAATTATAAAAATCTATTGTTTCTATTCATAACTTAATAAAATATGTAAAATTTTCTTTATCCTCAACTTGTCTTTTTTTTTCATTAGGGTTTGAGTAAGAAAAATACTTTTACGCTTTTATTGTTAACGTTAAATGGGATAAATTAACAAATTTGTAACTTTTTGATATATTTTAAAAACTTATCAATAGTATTATAAATATAAACTCTTATATAAATTCATTAATATTATTGATATAAAAGTACTATATTATTATCATATATCTTATATTTTTATTGGAATAAATAAAAACTCACAAATAAAGGAAAACTAAACTATATGAAATATGTGATAATAATATAATTTTACACTTTAATTTGTATTTATAGTGTTATTCACATTCTTATACATGCTTTGACTATATGTGTTTACATCAAAATGTAGATAGTTCAAATGATAATAACCCTGAATACAAACTAATCTCCATGCACTTTAGTGTACTTGGGTGAGATTTATATTTAAAAGCTTTAATATTGCTCTAGCAAATTTTATCAATTAAACAAAATAATTTTTGATTATATGTGTACAAGCGCACGTACACCCGTATCACATGGTATTACGTGTACATACGTAAGCGCACACGTATTATGCGCGCGCGTGTAAACTTTTATAATTATCAATAAAATCTAGTAACAATTCTGTATATGGAAATCAAAATGGAATCTAGCTGGCTAGAATAAAACTAATATGCAAAATTAAATATAAATATAATTAAAAAACTATTTACACCTCACTCAATAAAAATCCAGATAGATTTGAGTTGTTCATTGCATTTGTAGAATTAATTGTCTTTTAAATAAAAATATGAAATAAATCTGAGATGTAAAATCTTATCTTAAAATTTTCAATTTAGGAAAAGAAATTAAAATCTATTCATATTTAAAAAATTCCAACGAAGATACTTAAAATTCAATACCATAAAAGCAAATAGTCTTACATGCAACTTTAACCATATTGCCTCGTGTCTTCCTCGTTCGTAACCACTCTTTTATATATTTCTTATTCTTTTACTCATTTTCTCATACTTTCTTTCTCTTTCTTTTTACTCTCTCTTGCTTATTCTCTACCAACCAAAAATACTTTGTGGTTGACAAAATTTTCTATTCACTACCAAAATCACAAAAGAAAAAAAAACTTTGCCTCAATTTTTATTTACCATCAGAGAATTGACTCTTGTTGGTTCCTCAATTTTAAAAAGTTCATTACTTTCAACATTCTTAGTTTGTTTAAAGTCTTCTTAGAAATTCACGCTCACTGATTCTACATCATCGGTGCTTGGAATGTGAAGAAAATCGCATGTATGTGGAGAATCTAAAGTGGTAAAATATTTTAGGTATTATTTCTTCTCTATCATAATTTTTTATAGGGTTATGATATGTATTGTTGTTTATTTATTTGACGTAACTTATGAGTAACAATTTTAGTTTTTTTTTACCAAAATAAAATAAATGATGCAGATCTTTTTCGAAATATAAATAAAAAAATTATTTTTGATATTTTTTAAAGATCTATGCATTAGGCATCTTTGCTCTTTTCCCTTTTCGATCTATCTTGCTCTTTCCTATATATTTATATAAAAAAAATAATTTTAAAATTTATAAGAAATTTTTAATTATTTTACCAAAATTTTTTAATTTTTATAATTTTATTTTGGTAATGATCAAATTTCAGTTTTTTTATCAAATTTTGATCTTCGAAATAAAAGTTGTAACTTTTTGAATTGGTTGAGTTGAGTTAAGAGGGTTTTGAGTTTGGTTCGGTTTGATTCGCATAAGTTCGGTTTAAGACGAAAAGGGTGATTGAATAGGAAGAAAAAAAAAGATTCGATAGTTATTTTATCACATAATTTTATTTTTTTTAGAAGATTAAACATAACATAAGAATTTGTTTAAATACCTAATTTTTTTTTACATATTTATAGTCGATAATTATAAATAAAATATTTTATTAGTATTAAATTTAAAAATTTGATCTAACTTTGATGCATTTATCTTCTTCAAAATAAAGAAGTAATGTATTTTTTCCAAAGTTGGGTCAAGTTGGATCGACCAGGAGACAAAAGAGAGATTGAATGGAAAAAAATAAGGTTATGCTTCTTGTGTTTTGACATATTTTTTTATTTTAAAATTATTAAAATATAAGATTTTTAAAACTACAAAAATAAAAAATATTTATTTTAATAAGAAATATAAATATATTTTAAAAAATTACAATTAATTATTGTTTATTATAAAAAAAGTTATTATTTTGAGTAACTTTCCAAAAATTAAATTTTTATAATTTTGTATGTCTAATGATTGAAGTATATCATTTGTATTTAATTTGATTAATTTTTAAACTTGGACAAACTTTTGTTGTAAATGAAAAGTTGATTTGTTGTGAGGTTGGGTTGTGTAATTGGGTTCGGGAATGGGGGAGGAACATTGAATTAGGGGGAAAAAAAAAGGATTATAACTGTCCTTTTCCACTGTATAATTTCTAAATTATTGTACTAGAAAAATAAGGAAATATGACCTAATAATATTTTTATCTGATAAATATTCATTTTTAATAAAAAAACAATTATAGCATTAATTTTTAATTAAAAAAAACTATAATTTCTTGTTCATAGTATTGCAAGGTAGTATGGAATTTGCCCACAAGAAGTCGTACACAATGATGGAGAGACATTGAAACAATTATACACTTACTGTTAATCTAAATGAGGAAGGAAACAAGAAAACCTGCAATTAATATCAGAATGATTTTGCTATCATGCATACATGACATATTGCTTGATTTTGTTTCTTCAATAAATTCTATAATGGCCTTTGCTTTTCATGGAGTTTCTATGTTAAATTTTATTCTGTTTGTTTCAGTTACTATTTTGCATTGAACGAAATTGGGAAATAGCGAATCAGGGTTCTCGAAGTTATTGTTACCGAAGAGGAAAATGTCTTATAAGATGAGGACTAGAAAGCAGGAGAACATTTATGGGAATGATTGGTGCAGTTCAGACGATGAGGATTATGACTCTAGTTACTCTGATCCTGACTACACCAGGACCAGGCAAAAGAGAAGATCACGAAAAACCAACGACGTCTTGAATCTGTCCATCAATAACCCAATGCAGAATAATTCTCCTCCTCCTCCTGCTGCTGCTCCTGGTGGTGGTGAAGTTGAAAGTTCAGACAGAAATGGTGGTATTGTTCTTGATGTTGCTGTGCCGAGAAGACCACCCGGACGTCCTCCAAGGGAAAGGGTAAGAGTTGAAGAAAGGCCTATGAGGAGAAGAAGAAGATCGCTGTTGCTTAGAAAGCCGAGAGTATCAAACTGGATTAACAGAGAAGAAAATGCAAGGAAGACGAAGACAATATTATCATGGCTGATTGACCTAGGGCTGATCAAAGAAAATCTTCGAGTTTGGTACGTGGATCCGGTCAGCAAAGATCGAAGGCAGGAAGGATATATTAAGAGGGAAGGCGTGCTGTGTGATTGCTGTGCCATGGTGATCACAGTGTACGCATTTGAACACCACGCTCACTGTGGCAATATTAAGGAGCCGTACGCAAACATTTACTTTCCCTGTGGGGGAGCTTCTCTCTTGCATTGCATGAAGAAAGTGTGGGAAAGGCTGCCGAAAGACTTGTCAGGCCGCAAATATAATCGTGTACGGCCTCGGAGAAATGCTACCGACGAGAACGACGATGCCTGTATGATTTGCGCAGATGGAGGTAGCTTGATTTGCTGCGACCAATGCCCCTCTACTTTCCATAAAAACTGCATGTTCATGCATGGTAAGTTTTTTTTTCTTGTGCCTTTTGTTGGATTAATTATATAAAACAATTGCAAAATCTTCAAAATTTGGAGCGCATGCATGCAGAATATACCAGCAGGAGATTGGCTGTGTCCTTTCTGCGTATGCTTATTTTGCAGCACCGGTGGCTGCGCCAGGGCTACGTTGCACGGATGCATGCAATGTGAAAAGAGATGTACGTTTTTGCACTTCCCTTTTGACTTCGTGATTTCAGAAAGCTAATATGGAAGGGTCTATTTTGCTTCAACACAACAAGCATCTACTTTATAACAAATTGTACAAGATAAAAAAAATTTTAAATCTCTTATAATAGATCTAAAGACTGCTTTTGATTACTTAAAAAAGCCCTTCAAAGATCGCCCTTTTATCCACCACTTTCATAACCTACAATTACATGTTTATTTTTCAAAAAATCTGAAAAGGTACTGCTGTGATTTTGATTTGTGAGAGTTTCAACTGTCCTTCCATAAAGTTAATCTGTTATCGAAAGATAAAAGAACGGAAATTGTAGTATTGATCTACTTGTGCTGAAGATGAAGCTCGAACTAATGGTTGCTGTTATATATACAGATCACATGGAATGTTTACTTGAAAAGCGACTAATGCATCCTCATTGTCCAATCTCATTTTGTGGAGAGAATTGCTGCCAGGTACTTTTTCTTTACACTAGATTACATCTTTGATGAGTTCGTTTGATCATGATTCCTTCTCATTGATAACTGAATCATTCTTCTTTATCAGTACTACAATTACTACACTTTCTTAACGGAATTTATGAAAATGTGAGTTCCTTAATCAATTTGTTTGACTGAGCTGAAGCTGTGTAAAAATGAAAGGTGTTTACGGACATCCAGCGTAAGTTTCTGGGAGTAAGAAATGAACTAGGAAATGGATATTCTTGGAGTCTGGTCCGAATGATCAAAGAGGGGCAGCCACATTCAAATTTGGATTCCTACAAGATTGAAGTATGCAACTGCAAAGTTGCTATAGCATGGACTGTCATGGATGAAATTTTCTTGACAAATATTGATCGCCATGCTGCCATTAACATCGTCCAAAGTGTTGTCTACAACCGCGAGTAAGCATTTTTCACCTTTCCTTATAATAACAAGTTTTCACTATAGTGATTATTTCCTTCTTCTAAATTATGTCTTTCAGGTCCAACCTGATGCGGCTAAATTTTAAAGGCTTTTATACTGCAGTACTGGAAAAGAATGACGAAATCGTCTCTGTCGCATCGATAAGGTGCTTCTTCCTTCCATTTCATGCGCTCATAAGTACAAATATGCATCTATCATTCTCTCTTACTTGATGGTTTTGATTTGTAGGGTGCATGGGAACAAAATAGCTGAGATGCCATTTATCGGAACCCGCGAAAGGTTCAGAAACAAAGGAATGTTGCAGAAGTTATTTACTGAAATCGAATCTGTAAGTGCTAGTGCCTAAATACTCTAGGTATTCAGTGTGTGTCATTTACATTTTTGTTATTCATTCTTCTAAGCTCTTACGGAACGATTTCATGTTTTTACTAATTGAGATTGTCCTGGTTGGAGCAAGTTTTGATGCTAATATAATATCTTTCCAGGCTCTTCGACTTCTTAATGTGGAAACTCTCGTTATTCCATCTGTACCTCATCTTACGACAATGTGGGCCCAAAAGTTTGGTTTTTCCCGTGTTGAGAATGACTTGATGAGGGATTTAATCAACTGCAACACATTGATGTTTCCATCCGCTGTCAGACTACATAAATCCCTGGTGGCGAACGCAGTAGGGCCATCCGTTGTGGCCGGTGCGCACTTTCTCTATCTTCAGAATTTTTTGTACTCTTGTGTTCGTTTCCTCATTTCAATGACACAAATTCCTTCTATTTCATTTCCCTTTTATTACAGCTATGGAGGTCGTGGGGGCAAAGAACTATGAAACTGGACAAACTCAAGACAATAATTCCCGACAGGTGGCACTTTTTGATTTGAACCTGGAACCCCTTGAAGATGATGATCATGCTTGAATGCAAACAAGTTAGGAAAGAAGAAGTTCATGGAGATCCATGAACGGAACATGTTTGGTATTCATAGAAGGTTTGTTTAGTGACAGTGGTTTTTTGAACTGCTTGATGTCAGTTCTCAGTTAAGACTGTCGTTTTTCCAGCGTTGTTGGTTATTAGGTCATGTGTGGGAATCTAGTTACTTCCCTATCTAAGACTCCGTAATAAAAGTACAGTTCATGTGCGTTGTAGTTTGCTGTTGTGTTGTTCTCAAGTCTTTGCCGCAGTAATTCCAAAGTTGCAAGATGGGCAAATGGAGGATGGAAGATGAAGAACTGCGGCATGATTTGAGCATTGTGTAGGGTTCGCCGTTCATGTATGGATGGTTTCTTTTTCTCATAGTATTGACTATAAAAAATGTTTGCGACTTTCTTAAAGAATTTCTCTATTTTCGCGGTTAAATTTGTGTTTCTATTAGAATAATGGAGAAAGACTGTTCGAATACAATGGTGTCTCCAGGATGTTCCGTTACGTTTGCCTGTGCAGAAAACATTAAATTCCCGAAGTTCTTATGATGTGCACCGGTGACCCACCACACCGTAAAGTGGAACTGTGCTTTTATTGCACAACAGCCAATGCTGTTATCCCCGAGACAGCTTTTAAGCAGCCTGCATGGCATGGGAAATACTGCTTTCTCGTAGAAAGCTTGCAGGACTTAGCCTTCAATATTCTCTAGATACAAATTTATAGTTCAGTACTCATTAGCACTAAGATCGAATCAATTACATATCATCCTACAACAGAAATCCTTTCCAACATTTACAATTGATTCTTGGCAACTCGAATTGTGCCCCAAGTTGCCTCGGTTAGGGTAAATGTTAACACCGAATAGTTAGAGACCAGTATTGAACGAGATTACAACAGCGAGAAGGTGGCTTCCAGTTACCTTCTTCATTTTATGCGAAAGAATTACTCCATCTATGATCTACTGATACAATCAGAATATTGTGCCAGAGGATCAAAGAAAGAATTTGGTTACAAGAGAAAACCAATGCATTTCTGTTCTGCCTTATGCTGAGGTTGTTAGTTTCATGTCCTCTTCCTTTTTTCTCATCATCTGATTCATCATCTTGACATCTTTCAAGAATCATATTACAGTTATTCATAATACAGCCATCAAGAAGTTCATGATTCCAAAGTTTGATCATGAATAGCCCCCAACACCAAAATAGAGCCGGAGAAAGGACCAGCTCCCGTCCATGAATTTCGGAAAATGCTTCGCATCCCCAAGGAACATGACCATCTGCCAGGACCCTCCCGTGATAGAGCATTTTCACCTCAAATACATTTAATTTTCCAACATCTTGAAGTACAAAAATTGAAGGAAATCAACAAAGATTACCAAAGAACTGAATATAAATAGAAAGCTTTCAGTGGTAAGCAAAAACTACCATTTCTTTTGTATAAGCTTCTTCTCATCTTTGCTAACATCAACAAAATCATCAAGCATCTGCAACATTTCAAATTTCACATTAAGTTTCCATGTTTTTACAGTATAGAAGCATGCAAAGGACAGATAACCTTTTCTCTCTTCTCCGAATGTAAGGACATATCATCACTCCTCTTCCTCATCTGCCTCTTATGATGAGTCTTTTTATCGGAACAAGACCAAAAGCACTAAACGATATTTGTAGGTAGCAAGGATCGTTTGGAAAAAGATGGCTGGAAAGGCTAGAGCTAACTATGAAAACCACACCAAGCCTCTCTCTTTCATCATTGTCTCAATTTAAATCCCATGGTTGTTTAAGCAAACCACAAACTGAAAAGGGTTTTCTATCAAATTGATAGCTTTGGGATTGTAATGGAGAGTTGTAATTGTTGACGTTGGTGAAAGATTAGTTGAGTGCTTACTTTGTGTTTTTGACCGCAGAGAAAAGCTAGTAAGAGGATAGGTTAAGACTATTGGACAAGTCACAGAAGCTGCAAGCAAGTAGCCAGAGAATTTTAGCTCAAATATGCCATCAGATTAATTAGAAATGCATTTACTTCATATTTTCTGCTTTGAATAATCAACGATATCAAAATATCAAAATTGGGATGTTTTCATAACTTAAAAGATAATACAGTCATATTCAATATGTTCCCAAAATTAAAGATTAATCCAAATAATTTTTAAAATAAGCATTTTACTGTTATATTTTTTAAAGAATTGTTTTCAGGAAATGCTACCAAACCAACCTGCCCTTGATTTTTGAAATCACCAAATTGAAAACGCCATTTTCATTTTTATACGTGATTTTCTAAAATCACTATTTTAAGAAACAATGCCAATGCCCAACGGGCTCCAGTGTTTAAGATATATAAACCAGTCTCACATAATTTGGAAGGCAAAGAAAGCCAATTTTATT